>JACGAQ010002639.1:0-38547 GCA_014119065.1 Orius insidiosus
AGCTCATCATCCATCCCAGGGCCGCCTGCAGGGTGAGCATTCCTCGCGAGAGGAAAAAATTAACCCCCTTTTGTCATAAGACGAGCACATCTTCGCGAGAGGAAAAATTTAACCCCCTTGTGTCAGCTGATCCTCGCAAAAAATAAACAAACAAACCGACCGTGACTTGCTGGGGTGGAACGCTGCCGCATTTCTCCGACGCAGCAATTTTTGTACGTTAGTTTTAGGACGAGAAGACATTTGGACGAGAATTTAGGACGAGATGTAGGCACTCAATATAGTACTTAACAAAACCACTGTTCTTCTTCGCATATGCTAGACAGAAAAGCTCAAGGGCAAAAATCCTTTCTTTTAAAGTCTTTTTCTACTTAAATCTTGAAATGGAGTTTTAAAAGTCTTTAAAAAATGCAGTTTTTTAGGGGAAGAATTTATTATTTTAATCTTGAAGAACATTCCTGATTATGGAGGGAGAAAAAATTAAAAAAATTTTCTTTGAATTTAAAAAAAGGATCGTTATTTACCATGAAAGTTTGCTTAATCTAAACTGCCCTTTTGGAGATAATTCTTTCCTTTTTTATTAAGTGAGCTTATAGCCGTCCGGGGGGAAAGTGTTTATGTACAAACTCTTTGTAACAAGGTCGTTAATTGCATCTAAAAGGCAAAATACAGTAATAACTGTCAGAGGTAGAGGGGAAGGGAGAAGTGAAATATGTAGGACAATAAGGGAAGCTACCGTGGCTCGGCAGTATTTCATCTTAACGATCTATAACAGAGGTTGAAGCGTCTCTTGGGGGATAGAGTCGTAGAGAGAGAGGGAGAATGAGAGAGAGAAAGAGGGAAGAGCAGTTAAAACTAATGGGACATACACACGGGTTTTTGCCCCAGAGCGACCGAGAGTTATGGTGCCCGAATAATGGCGGCACACTTTAGCATCGCCTCCTCCCCGCTCGTATTTTAATCAAGGACGGGAAACATAAAACGTAATCGTAAAAGTTTGAAGGGTCGATTTTATATTTGTGTCGGCCGAGACGGGATTTGAACGAAATTTAACTCCCGTCCGCGCGACGAATGGTCACCCGCATAAAATTGAAAAATCCATCAAAATCGTACATTTCTTGAATTCTTACACCCCATAAAATTTTGTATGCTCTCAAGGAAAGTACTGATTTGAAGAGCTTCCAACGAAAACTTTCCGAAAGTAACAATACAGGTAGGGAAGTATAGGTGGGGGAAGATAACAGAGGGGGAAGTATAAAGGAGGGGAAGTATAAGGAGGGGAAGTATAAAGGAGGAGTATAAGGAGGGGAAGTATAAGGAGAGGAAGTATAACGGAAGGGGATGTTTTTTTTGAAAAAATTTCCGAGTTTTTCTTTTTTTCGAAAAATAAAAATTTCAGGGGTTTTCGTTTTTAAATTTTTTTTTTTGAAAAATTGAACACCGATTTTTAACTTTGTCTGTGGTTCCGGCCGGCCGGCCGTCCGTCCGTAGCATTGTTTTTCCGGAACACTTTACGGCCACAGTTTCTATCCGATTTTCACCAAAATTTCACTCAAATTTCATTAGCCGGAAGAAGAATGTAACAAGGGCGATTTTTGAATTTTGAGATTTGCCTTAATTGAATTCAGGCAAATCTCAATATGAATTTTTGAAAAAACGCGGGAACTAAAAACGCATGTGCGTTTCCTTGTTGGCTCGCGCCTGCGCGTTGTTCTGGTGTTAAACTCACAAGAACCTTTGGATCTTGAAGAAATCAAACGAACTCTCCTTCGAGAGGAAAGAAATTAACCCTCCCGTGATATCAAACTACAATAGTTTGAATTTAGACAAATCTCAAATATAAATTATTGAAAAAACGCGGGAAATAAAAGCGCATGCGCGTTTCCTTGTTGGCTCGCGCCTGCGCGTTGTTCTGGTATCGTAAACTCACAAACCTTCGTGGAACCTGGAAGTTTTTTTCAATTCTTTCTCGTTAACCATATTTACACGCGCGATTACGCATGAGCCAAAACCTTGCGAAAAGATTTTTTTTTTTCTGAAAGAGCTAGATGTGTGGTTGCCTGTATGATATGACGTAAGAGCAGTTGAGTGTGTAAGTTTATTGGTGAACTTAATAATCAAAGGTTGAAATTAAAATAAAACTACTTGATAAATAGGAACAAATAGCGGGTTCTCATTACTGAGACCTCGTAACAATCAGGTTTAATTTTTCATTTCAAGTTATTATTATGAAAAATAACCGGAGCTATTAAAAGTTACGACAACCGACATAAATAATTTGATTGAACAAGACCACCGTATAAAACCGTAGGGGGTGAAATAAAAATGCAAATTAATTTGACAATCGGACAACAAAAATGATTAAAGCCGTCAGAGGATAGCAATTATGATGTACGACGTTAATTATCAGGTTGGAAATTCGTCGATATTTTTGGGCAAAGGGAAATCACCGCAGGGGAAAAAACCATAAATAACGGAGGGCAATTTGTTTTAAAATTAAGAACGAAAAAGAAGAAAAGGTTGTTATTGGTCTTCGCAAGACGAATGCCGGTAATCAAGAAAGAAACTGAGTCAGGGGGGCTACGAAGATTAATCACCTGAGGAGAGGCGCCATCTTTGTTCAGCGGTCTTCAAAATTACAGGGCTCGAGAGGCTTTTAGGACCGGCGCGCCGCGACCGGTCTGGCCTTTTTTTCGAGTCTTTCTAATTTCGAAAAGCAAATTCAGCAGTAACCAGAGTAATTTGAGACTTTGGGAAACTGCACAGGGAGCCACTTGGACGCGCCAAAGAGCAAATAGATGATCAACAGAAAGGCTGAACAAATTCCAGGTACAAGATGAATTTGTAGTTTCGGAACAAACAGGCCCTCACGAAATGGGGAAAGCAAACAGCACCTTTTTGTAAACGGTAGCTTCATGGAGCATCTGTCAAAACACCCGACGTTTGTTTGCGTACGGGCGGCCTACAATGTCAATATTTCTTAAGATTTTCTATTAAAAGAATTTTTCATATCGTAAATTTGGGGAGGAATTAACGGCCTTGACAAGGGAGTTTTTTTGGGGTAAAAAAAGGGGAGAGCGGTCAACAGCTTTGACAAATGGCCCGCAGACGCGGGGCGATTCCGGTGATAGATGCTTCGTCGAAATTGGCATGAGATTCATCGCTTGAAAAAGAGCCGACATTTACACTTTGAAAATGGGAAATTTCGTGCTCCACGAATCTGGAATCCGAAATAATGACTTAATAACCGTGATTTTTGTTATTTTGGTTGTCTTTTACTATCTTCTGGAAGGCAACACAAGGACGACCGGTTCCTTTTTCACGAGAAGACGTAAACCTTTCGAAAAGCCTTGGACATTAAATGATTGAGATAAAGGGGTTTGTAAAGAGGCGCGAACTAACAGATCCTCCACTACGCCCGGGCTCCATTAGCGTTTACGCCCTTGTCAGCCATCGCTGTGTTTATTAGTCAGCCTAAGACAGCCTCTAATTAAAGTTAGCCCTGAAGAGATTTATCGACAAGAGGTCCCTCTTATCCTTCTCCCTCCATTTCGAAAGTGCCTATAAATTTTATTGCCCGGTGTCTATTTGATAATATAATATGTCTTTCCACGCAGAATTTACAACTTGCGCCCCGGAGAAAAAATGGAGAATGTAAAATTTACGATACTTTTATGAAGTCCGTTAAAAAATTAATATAAAACAACCTATTGTAAAATATACCGTAAAATATTGCCTACTAAAATATTTTATGCGCACATGACGGTAGTTTAACGACTTGGAATTTGTATTTTATCATTTCCATTATGGAATCAATTTACAAGCCCGATTTACCATTCACTAATCGAGGATTAGTCGAACATCACTGATTAGTAGTCGCCTAATCGTTCAGTGTTTCAACATCCTAACCACTCAATTAAGTGGGGGGGGGGACTTGGATGTCGCTGTCATCGCGTCCATCCATATATCGAGGTTTGCGAACAGAACGCAAAAAAAAAGGTTGTTAAAAGAGGAGGGGAAGCCAAAGCAAACGTCCTTGATGAGCGGAGAAGATATTGATGTCGACATCCTGGGAAACAAAACAATATTTTGAAAATCGAAGTCAGCGATGCACTCATCGACAGCTTGGCATTGCGTTCTGTACCCTGCTAACCTTGATTAGTCATCGAGGCATCGTCCAACACCGTCCATCACCGTGACCCAATCAAAAAGGTTAGCATGGGAGCGTTGAGAACGCAGGACGCCAGGCTGTCGATGAGTGCATCGCTGAAGTCATCGATGTCACCGGGCTCTGATTGGCCCGTTTAAGTTTCAAGGACGAACCTCTCCTCTGACGGGGCCCTCTTTTTGTCAGTCTTTTTTTCCTGCATGGCTTCGTCGACATGTACTGTACCCTGCTAACCTTGATTAGTCTTCGAGGCATCGTCCAACACTGTCCATCACCGTGACCCAATCAAAAAGGTTAGCATGGGAGCGTTGAGAACGCAGGACGCCAAGCTGTCGATGAGTGCATCGCTGAAGTCATCGATGTCGTCGGGCTCTGATTGGCCCGTTTAAGTTTCAAGGACGAACTTCTCCTCTGACGGAGCCCTCTTTTTTCAGCTTTTTTTCCTGCTTCCTCGACATCGACATGGACATCCGCGTTCTGTTCGCACACGATGCACGGATGGATGGCATCGTTGACATCGACAGCGGCATCCGCGTTCTGCCCATACCCAAATTAGGTCACTAACCGTCGATTAGCGTCCGGTTAGCTAAAAAGGGGCGTAGCCTTTAGGACGAAAATACAGTTTATATTTTTTCTTTTTCTATTATTTTTAGGACGAGAATATTTAGGATGAGAATACTTTCGGACGAGATGTGTGTCCCCAAAAACATAATCTTACTCATCTGGATGGCCCAGCTGATTCATTGTAGACCAAAATAACCAGAAAGAGGATTTCACCTTAAAGTTTAGAGAGGGAAAAATTTAATGACATTAAGAGATCAACGTAAACAATTAGTAGATTAAACGTTGAGGTGGGTCTGGCATTAAATCACTACTTTCACCCCCGCAGAGGGCATCTGCGGACCCTTCTGATGGATTGAGGCTATAGATCAGCGGTAGGAGGGTGTGGGGTTATCCAAGTCCCGGGGCCGATCACATTTGTTCAACCCCTGACCTCACCCTCTTCCTACGACAACCCTTCCAACCACCCTTTTCTCACCACCAATACGACCTCGCTAATTCAACACTTCAGCACTTCACACCCTAGATTAATGGAAAAACTTTTCAAGCGATTTTATCGTTTATATTGTTTTTAAGTTTTTTTAAGAAAATGGGAAATCTTTGAGCAAATTAAGAATAACGGGTGGTTAATTGGTGGACGGAGATGTTGATGGGGGCGAGATTGATCCGGGGGACTTCTAATGAAAGAGGCTACCGTCGAGGAGCATCCATCATTCTCCCCCTTGATTAATGGCCGCTCTCTTGAAGACTATTCAATGACCTTGCCATCAACCCAGACAACCTGACAGAGATTGATCCCTTGCTCGCCAAGATAAACGAGCCCGCCGGAACGGAGTCTAAGTGCCTCCGATTATTCAGCGGTTTTCCATTCTTAGAGCGGCCACCTTCAAAGGCCGAGGCTTCCTTTTTCAACCCCTTCGCGGGAGGGTCACCAATCAATCCCCGGACACCCGCTCAACAATTCTATCCGTTGTCACCGAAATCTTCCTTCATGTTTTCAAAACCCGATAATAACTTAAAAACAAAAGTCTTTCAATCATCCATTTTTATATTTCGATGAATCATTATTCTATACTTAGAGGTTTGACGTTTTCCCTAATGGTTCATCTATTGTATGCAATGAGATCTATTCTAGTTTCATAGTGCAGCCCTCGGAAACTAGAAATTTTCGAAGCCCCAATTATGACGATTCGCAATTCGGACGGAAGCAGCAATTATTTTCCATTCTAATTTCCACCAGCAGATGTGTGAACGTATCTTATCAAAAAGAGGAAATACACGATCGCAATTAAAAATAATAATTAAAACTAATTGGCTCTAAACGCACCCAACAAGAATTTGTGACTACTTTCTTAATGTGTTTTTCGACCCCTTTCTTGACTGTGCTGAGGTAATTAATCCAATTTAATTCATGTAGATAAATTAGAGAGTTTTAATGGATGCTCACTTTATTTTAAATAATAAAAGAGGCGTTAGGCGCCTAGAATGAGTGTTGAAAAAATTAAATAACAGACTCAAAGTGCAAAGGAAACAAAGGCTTTTCCTCAACAGCGTTACCAACACCTCTTGCTGGGGTGGAACGCTGCGGCATTTCTCCGACGCAGCAATTTTTGTACGTTAGTTTAGGACGAGAATACGGACGAGAATCCTTTCGGATGAGAATACATTTCATTTAATTTTAAGTAATATTTTATTTTTCACATATTTTTAGGACGAGAAGACAGTAGGACGAGAATACTTTAGGACGAGATGATTTCTATTTTATTAAAGTACTTATAATATTTAAAAAATTGAATAAAAATTGAAATCCACTCGTCCGAATGTCTTCTCGTCCTACTGTCATCTCGTCCTAAAAAGGGGCGTTGCCTGTTAGGACGAGAATAGGTACAGTTTGTATTTTTCCTTTTTCTATTATTTTTAGGACGAGAGTACTTTAGGACGAGAATACTTTGGAACGAGATGTAGGCACTCCTGTTTTTTAAAAGTCGACTGTCACGCCGAGGTGTCTTTAGACTCCGTTGATTATTTTCCTTCCTGCCCCGTTAAGCCGCTGTCGTATGTGTCGTATGCTGGCAGTACTCTCTAGGAGGAAATGAGTTGCACTTGCTACAGTTTTCGCACAAGTTCGTCAAGGTTTAACATCAAGAATATCTCTGTCAGTAGATTCAGTTGATCACCACCTGCGTGCTGCTCACTTCTATCAGAATTGACTGACGTATGAACTCTTAAAAATATTTATAAAATCCAATATTTTTTTATATTATCAATGGGGTGAATTAGTGAATTTATGTGTTGAACGTCAATGAATAATTGATTAGATGTTCAGGGAGAGCGGGATTGACAGGGAGACAGACGGATTGACATAAATTGTCGCTCATCTTATTCGAAACGAAATACGACCGAACGTTTTAAAAGTGAATTATGTTTAAAATATTTTGACGCCGAAATTTCGGCGCTGTCGAAAACTGACAGTTTTAATGCGAAAAGCATGTGACATGTCAGGAACGAATAATTAGCTTTTTACATGCTTTTCTACAATTAGAATGGAACGATTTTTTAGTAGATGTAAAAAGCGCTTTTCTATGTTTAATTTCCAAATCGTCAACCTATTTTAGTCACCAGCAAGTGATGGCTTACGAATTTCGTAGTCGACAAAAATCTACAGTTTTTAAATTATAGAAATTCCGCGTGTTTTTTTAAGAATCTTATCATGTAAAAATCCTTAAAGATTCCTTCGCTGGTAAATAAATTACTCTTAGAGGCGGTAGATTCGTCCGAAAAAGGTTCGTGAGCCGTCTTTATTTTGCGATGAGTCGTAAAAGACAGCGAATGACTTCTAGATTTCGAACATCATTTTTTAATTCGCGCGATTTCTTATCGTGAAGAATGTCGCTCGTTATTGAGTCCGGCTTCCTTCTAAAAAAGGACATTTTCAACTTGTTTTCGCTTTATTCAAAAATGCTATTTACATGCATCAAAAGCCTACGATTAAAATCGCTAGACGTAAAAATGTGAATTTCAACGCTCGAGAAATGATGTCCAACTTCCTTCCCTGGGGGCACACATCTCGTCCGAAAGTATTCTCGTCCCAAAAATAATAGAAAAAGAAAAAATATATACTGTATTCTCGTCCTAACAGGCAACGCCCTCTTTAGGACGAGATGACAGTAGGACGAGAAGACATTCGGACGAGTGGATTTCATTTTTTATTCAATTTTTTAAATATTATACTTTAATAAAATAGAAATCATCTCGTCCTACTGTCTTCTCGTCCTAAAAATATGTGTAAAATAAAATATTACTTAAAATTAAATAAAATGTAATCTCATCCGAACGTATTCTCGTCCTACTGTCTTCTCATCCTAAGACTAACCTACAAAATTGCTGCGTCGGAGAAATGCGGCAGCGTTCCACCCCAGCAAGTCACGGTCGGTTTGTTTGTTTATTTTTGCGAGGATCAGCGCAGTGACACAAGGGGTTAATTTTTTCCTTTCTCGAGGATGTGCTCGTTTTAGGGGGCACACAACTCATCCGAAAGTATTCTCGTCCGAATGTCTACTCATCCGAAAAATAATAGAAACAGAAAAAATAAACAGACAACTCATCCGAAAGTATTCTCATCCGAAAAAGGGGCGTGGCCGTTTCGGATGAGTAGACATTCGGACGAGAATACTTTCGGATGAGTTGTCTGTTTATATTTTTTTAAATATAATACTTTAATAAAATAGAAAACAGTGAATACAACTCATCCGAATGTATTCTCATCCGAATGTCAACTCATCCGAAAATTAACGTACAAAATTGCTGCGTCGTAGAAATGAGGCAGCGTTCGACCCCCGCAAGTACGGTCGGTTTGTTTGTTTATTTTGCGAGGATCAGCTCGTTTTGTGACACAAGGGGGTTAATTTTTTTTCCTCTCGCGAGGATGTGCTCGTTTTATGAAAAAGGGGGTTAATTTTTTTTCCTCTCGCGAGGATGTGCTCGTTTTATGACAAAAGGGGGTTAATTTTTTTTCTCGCGAGGATCAGCTCGTTTTATGACACAAGGGGGTTGATTTTTTTCCTCTTGCGAGGTGCTCACCCTGTAGGGCGAGGATCAGCTCGTTTTGTGACACAAGGGGGTTAATTTTTTCCTCTCGCGAGGATGTGCTCGTTTTATGGCAAAAGGGGGTTAATTTTTTTTCCTCTCGCGAGGATGTGCTCGTTTCATGACAAAAGGGGGTTAATTTTTTTTTCTCGCGAGGATCAGCTCGTTTTATGACACAAGGGGTTGATTTTTTTCCTCTCGCGAGGATTTGCTCACCCTGTAGGCTGCCCTGGGATGGATAATGAGCTCGGTACGCCCAAAAAGGAGTTTAAAACTTGCTGGGGTGGAACGCTGCCTCATTTCTACGACGCAGCAATTTTTGTACGTTAGTTTTCGGATGAGTTGACATTCGGATGAGAATACTTTCGGATGAGTTGTATTCACTGTTTTCTATTTTATTAAAGTATTATATTTTTTTAAAATAAACAAACAACTCATCCGAAAGTATTCTCATCCGAATGTCAACTCATCCGAAACGGCCACGCCCCTTTTTCGGATGAGAATACTTTCGGATGAGTTGTCTGTTTATATTTTTTCTATTTCTATTATTTTTCGGATGAGTTTACATTCGGATGAGAATACTTTCGGATGAGTTGTAGGCACCCCTCGTTTTATGACACAAGGGGTTAATTTTTTTCCTCCTGCGAGGATTTGCTCACCCTGTAGGCGGCCCTGGGATGGATGATGAGCACGGTAGGCGCAAAAAGGAGTTTAAAACTTGCTTGGGTGGAACGCTGCCGCATTTCTCTGACGCAGCAATTTTTGTACGTAGTTTCAAAAATTAGCTGCGGCCGAACCGTTAATCCGTTTTGCACCAAATTTTCACCAATTACTCCTTATATTTTTTAAGAATATTTGGTGTAATAAAATTGCCAATTTTTAATTATTATTTTTTTTTAGTAGGGAGAAATTTCATACTTCTACCCATTACGAGAGGCTCATCCGTAGGCCAAAGGGCCCATTATTTCTACCTTGACACTTAAAAATTTTCGAAAAAAGAATTTGGAAAATTTTTCAAAAAAATAAAACTTCCCACCTCCGTTATACTTCTCCCTCCTTTATAATTCCTCCTCCTTTATACTTCCCCTCCTTTATACTTCCCCTCCCGTATACTTCCCCCTCCGATGTACGTCCCCTCCGTTATACTTCCCCTCCCTTATAATTCCCCTCCTTTATACTTCCCCTTCCGATGTACGTCCCATCCGTTATTTATCCCCCTCCTAGATTGTTACTTCTCTTTAAGGAAGTTTTCGTTGGAAGCTCGTTGGAACCAGTACTTTAAATCTCGAACTCACAAAACATGTTTTGATTTTTCCCCTATATTTGTGGCACTGTCAGTCTTTGTTTAGACCCGGAGAAAAAGAACTCCGTAGCTTCGAAAGTTGGCATAAAAGCAGATTTGATGGTAGCGAGAGAGTTGGTAGCCCTGAAAACTACGTCACTCCCAAGGTCGATTCTGCTCAGCGGAACCTCGTTCTCCATTAATTTTTATGAATGGATTAATACTCCATGTACATAATTGATTTACGATGACTCGTCGGTGAAAAATGCATTCTCGAAGAGTCTTTAAAAAGAGAAAATCTTGTCGGATTATCTTAGGAGGAAATAATTTACAACACGGCCTCTCCTACGTTGGAAATAATCATCATAAATTTCATATCACCGCATAAATTTGTACCGGGCGAACTTTTAACGTTTAATCAATAGCCGCGTGTTGTTCTGAATTTATTTGACGGTTACCTAAAAAAGGCTTCAAATTATCAGACAGCGTCTCAATTAAAATTGATCTATTTTAAGATTGCGCTATTTTAGCTGAAGTAATAAACCTCAGTGTTATATTGGCATTGTTTTCAGATTTGAAGGATTTATAGAATGCTAAAGAGAAAGGTGGCGATGGCGTGCATCTGAGCTAAAAAAACCCGAGTTCATAACGCCTCGACGTAATGTTGGCAATGGGAGCGATGTATCTTCGACGGTCGGGATTGTGTTTCTCAAACGGATCGGAACAGACGTTTACACAGACGTGAGTTAGGGGATCGTAACTCTTGGTAAATTACAGGATAACGTTCCCCCAGCGCTATGAATTATGCGAGGGCGTTTTCCTCGAGCAGTAAAGTTGGGAAACTCCTATTGTTCTACTACTCTAAACCTTTCTTCCTCATTATCCACTGATATATCTTCTAGGTTTAAAAGAGAAAATTTTTGAAATTCACAAATTGGGCTTTATAATCAAATTGGAAATTATAGAGGAGGGAAGGTCGTTATACAGAATTTTGTTCCATTAGATCTGAGTAGCCGACGACGTGCGATCGAGCCCGACCACGTCCGGAAGGCTCTCTCCCCCGGGGAGATTATTTTTCAGCCTCCTTGTCATAATTTTTCTGAAAGATTACACCAAAGTATAGCTTCAGCGCGGGTCCGGAACTAAACGTGTACTCATGATGTACCTCAATAACCATAATTAAGGACTCCGGATCACGATACCTTAACGAGCCTTCCCACCCTCGGCAACCCATTCCGAAGCTTCCTAGCATGATGAGCTTATAACGATCCCCGGAGTGTGTTATTACTACGATAACTGGGGCCAAGTCACACCTTTTTTCCCCTCAACTTTGCTACTATATCCGCACTTGAGTTAGCAACCTTACTGAAACTGACGATACTTCGGTTTTGGCCGCAGTTTAAACACCGTTTTGGCTAGTTCTGCAGGGGAAGGGAGTGCCTACATCTCGTCCTAAAGTATTCTCGTCCTAAAAATAATACAAAAAGGAAAAATATAGACTGTATTCTCGTCCTAACAGGCAACGCCCTCTTTAGGACGAGATGACAGTAGGACGAGAAGACAGTAGGGCGAGAATACTTTCTGATGAGAATACATTTTATTAATTTTAAGTAATATTTTTTTACACATTTTTGGGACGAGAAGACATTCGGAAGAGAATACTTTCGGACGAGATGATTTCTCGTGTGAAAATCGGATGAAAACTGGCCGCAAAGTTTTCCGGAAAAAATGCTACGGCACCACAGACAAAGTTGAAATCCGTGTAGATCCATATTCGAATTTACCCTACGGGCTTCCCCAAAACTCGACGTCGAGGGTATCACAATAACTTCTTTAAGGAAGTTAAAAAGGGCTCTACTATTCATCCCGTCCTAAATCTCAACATGAACATGGCAGGCGCTCCCGACAGAAAAAAAAGAATAATTTAACCTTTTATATCATGAAAGGGGCAACATATCATGTAAAACTTTTGACTAACGACGTTTAATCTCCAAACGGTTACAAGTTGACAGTCCTATCAGCGATTTGTCAGAGCCCTAAATAGACTGGGTGTGTTTTCCCGCAGAGTAGGGCGAAGGGAGAGAAAGATCTACTATGACAGTTGCGGCCCCAGCTGTCTACGACACTCCTGGGACATTCGGGAAAATATCCTATGGGGACGTCCGACCTGCTCTTGGATTAAGAATGATAAAAAAAGAGAGACCCAAATGACGTCGTAAACATCTCACTAATGGACCAGTTGCTCTCTGAATATTTTAAGATAGTGTGAAACAAACTCGAAAACTATTTCGTTTCCATAAGACCTGAAAATCAGACAGATTTACGACCCTAAATTTTTATTTGACAATTTAAAAAAACCCACTCGTGAGTAACCACCATAATAAGCCACAATTATTTACCGCGTCAATAATCAGATTAATATCAACTCGCAAATTTTCGGTTCTAATGGCTCATTATAGACATGCCATACGATAAAGCCTTTAATTGCTGTTTATATATCAGCAACAAATAAGATAAATTCCATTCTAAACAATAATAATAGGAGGTTCAGGATTTAGACCTATGAATTATTAAACGAGGTGTAGGCTCTCCATACAGACTAATAACAAGCGATTATCAATAAGCCAATTGATTAATGGCCGATCTCAATTTAGTTTGGAAAGTTATTTTAACGAACTTGTCACCCACTAAACAGAATATTAATACAGAACATTAATTATTGTTTGAACAAATTCATCTTCACGGATATTCCGTTATAACAAGAACTTTTTTTTGCACTTTTGATGGTCTAAGCTCCGAAAAACACCGGTTTCAAGCGGGTTTCAATGTTCAAACACGCGTTTTCAATGTATTTCTGCAGAGGAAAACCTTCATCACCGAGTCTACAAACTCTTTCTGCTGAGAAATACCTGTTTTACAGGGTTTCCAATGTCTTTCTGCCGAGAATTACCCTTTTTATTGGGTTTCCGATGTCTTTTTATCAAGAAACAGCCGTTTTACTGGGATTTAGGAAAACCTGATAAACCGGGCGGAGAGAGTCTTTCTGCCGAGAAATACCCGTTTTACTGGGTTTTCAATGTCTTCCTGCCAAGAAATACCCGTTTTACTGGGTTTTCAATGTCTTCCTGCCGAGAAATACCCGTTTTACTGGGTTTCCAATGTCTTTCTGCCGAGAAATACCCGTTTTACTGGGTTTTCAATGTCTTACTCCCAAGAATCACCCGATTTACAGAGTATTCAATTCTCTTTCTGCAGTAAAACACCCATTTAACTAGGTTTTCAATGTATTTCTGATGAAGAAAACCTGCATAACCGGGCGTAGAAAGTCTTTCTGCCGAGAAGTACCCGGTTTACTGGGTTTACAATGTCTTCCTGCCGAGAAACTCCGTTTTATTGGTATTTCAATGTCTTTCTACCAAGAAACATCCATTTTACTGGGTTTTCAAAGTCTCTCTACCGAGAAACACCCGTCTTATTGGGGTTTTAATGTCTTTCTACCAAGAAACGCCCGTTTTACTGGGTTTTTAAACGTTTTTTCTGCGAAGAAACACCTGATTTACTGGATTTTTGGTGTTTGACTGATTGTTTTGCCCAAGAGGCACTTTTTACCCAATTTTCGTACTCTTCCTTTGTCTTCTTGTCGGCAACAATATCTTTTATATATAATTACATTGTTAGAACATTTTTAATTAAAATAGACAGACAATTATAATTATGAATGTTAGCAATTAACATAATCGCCGACTGCATACCCGTCTATAAAATAATATTCAATAAGAATTCGTGTAAAAAATATTGTTCTTTAATAATTATATGTAATTTGTTTTCTAGCTCGATTATTTTTAAATACTTCCAATAACAGGGTTCCAGTTTAGAATAGCTTTTGAACGTTTTTAGTTTTGCAATTTTGAAATAAAAAAAAATCTTAATCAAACAGATTTCAGGCTTTAGAGTGAGAGATCAATTTTTAGTAATTTATTTAAATTATATATCAGGAGTTTAATTGGTGAAATAAGTGCAACTTAATTTAATTCAGTTTTTTATAAAAAAAGTTGTTTTTAATGGTTTGCAACACATAAATTAGCATATTTCTGGACTTGGAAAATTAATTTAATTTTTAAGTAATTATTTTTAATAGGATAGATTCCCTAAGAGAATTTTTAGATAATTCTTGAGTTACTCATAATAAAGTTTGAATAGGTTCATAACCAGACAACTTACTGCTGTGTTTACAGATTGAAGGTCTTTCTGCCGAGAAATGCCCATTTTACTGGGTTTTCGATGTCTCCCTGCCCAGAAACACCCGTTTTATTGGGTTTCCAATGTCTTTTATCAAGGAAAATCCGTTTTCTGTAAACCCCAGTGGTTTTTAATTCTCTTTCTTAGGTTTTCAATGTATTTATACTCAGGAAAACCTTCTTAAACCGTTCGTAGATAATCTTTTAGCCGAGAAATACCCGTTTTACTGGGTTTTCAATGTCTTCCTGCAGAGAAATACCCTTTTTACTGGTTTTCAATGTCTTCCTGCAGAGAAATACCGGTTTTACAGGGTTTTAAATTCTCTTTCTGCAGTAAAACACAGCAGTAAAACAACTAGGTTTCAGTGTATTTATGCTGAGGAAAACCTTCTTAACCGGGCCTAGAAAGTCTTTCTGCCGAGAAACACCCGTTTTATTGGGTTTCCAATGTCTTTTATCAAGGAAAACCCGTTTTCTGTAAACTCAGTGGTTTTCAATTCTCTTTCTTGGGTTTTCAATGTATTTATACTCAGGAAACCTTCTTAACCGGGCGTAGATAATCTTTCAGTCGAGAAATACCCGTTTTACTGGGTTTTCATGTCTTCCTGCAGAGAAATACCCTTTTTACTGGGTTTTCAATACGTTATGTTCCTGCAGAGAAATACCGGTAGTACAGGGTTTTAAATTCTCTTTCTGCAGTAAAACTCCCATTTAACTAGGTTTTCAATGTATTTATGCTGAGGAAAACCTTCTTAACCGGCCTAGAAAGTCTTTCTGCCGAGAAACACCCGTTTTATTGGGTTTCCAATGTCTTTTTATCAAGGAAAACCCGTTTTCTGTAAACGCCAGTGGTTTTTAATTCTCTTTCTTGGGTTTTCAATGTATTTACTCAGGAAAACCTTCTTAACCGGGCGTAGATAATCTTTCAGCCGAGAAATACCCGTTTTACTGGGTTTTCAATGTCTTCCTGCAGAGAAATACCCTTTTTACTGGGTTTTAAATACGTGTATGTTCCTGCAGAGAAATACCGGTAGGGTTTAAATTCTCTTTCTGCAGTAAAACTCCCATTTAACTAGGTTTTCAATGTATTTATGCTGAGGAAAACCTTCTTAACCGGCCTAGAAAGTCTTTCTGCCGAGAAATACCCTTTTTACTGGGTTTCCAATGTCTTTCAGCCGAGAAATACCCGTTTTACTGGTTTTCAATGTCTTCCCGCAGAGAATACCCTTTTTACTGGGTTTTCATGTGTTCCTGCAGAGAAATACCGGTTGTACAGGGTTTTAAATTCTCTTTCTGCAGTAAAACACCCATTTAACAAGGTTTTCAATGTATTTATGCCGAGGAAAACTTGCTTAACCGGGAGTAGAAAGACTTTCTTCCTAAAAATAGAATAAAATCGATTTCGGGAACACCCATTTTACTGTGTTTTCAATGACTTTCTGGAGAGAAAAACCTTTTTAATGAGTTTTCAATGTATTTCTGTCAAAAAAACGCGGTTTTCCAGTGTCTCTTTGGGCAAAGAAAATCAAAATTTTTATTCCTACTCTACAGAGTGAACTTCCTGCTTTTTTATGGTCTTATTTTTTGCCGATAATCGGATATTTCCGTCGTTTTCCTCTGTTTTGTAAATAAGAATCAATATTCTTGAGAATATCCCTCAAAATATTTACGAGATAAAGAGTGCGTGATAAATATAAAGTAGAGATGAAGAATGGGCGATTATCTAGTTTTCTGTGTTGAGAGAATTTTCATATTCAGCATTAAATCAAGATTAAAGGGCTCGGGGGCCATTTGTAAAATCTACGGTCTCCGAGTCTAATATGATGTTAAGGGATGAATAAGTAGGAGGCTGTGTAAGAGGGCATGTGCCCATATAATATTATCAAATGATATACGAGGCAGTTATAAAGACCATAGTGGAAAACGTGATAACGGATGATCTAAGACAATAACGTATGTTATTGAGTGGACTGGGGATGGGTGTGAGTGCGAAGCAGTAAAGACTGCTTACTTCGCTAAGTTCCAGACCCCACCCTATCTTCCTCGTTTTATAGCCTCCTTGTAATTTTGTACATCAAGTGTTATTGTTCTCGTTTTATGTACGGGGGATTTAGAATGAATTACGGCCCCCATTTCTATATACATTAGCGCTCGAATTGCAGAATAACAAAGCGTAACTATAAACTGTTATGGTGGGGTGTTAAATCGTATGATTCATATCTAAAAATATGGATTTGATGGGCACACATCTCGTCCTAAAGTATTCTCGTCCTAAAAATAATAGAAAAAGAAAAAATATAAACTGTATTCTCGTCCGAATGTATTCTCGTCCTAACAGGCTACGCCCCTTTTAGGACGAGATGACAGTAGGACGAGAATACTTTCGGACAAGTGGATTTCAATTTTTTAAATATTATACTTTAATAAAATAGAAATCATCTCGTCCGAAAGTATTCTCGTCCTAACAGGCTACGCCCTTTTTAGGACGAGATGACAGTAGGACGAGAAGACATTCGACAAGTGGATTTCAATTTTATACAATTTTTTAAATACATGTTATATGTACTTTAATAAAATAGAAATCATCTCGTCCTAAAGTATTCTCGTCCTAAAACTAACGTACAAAACGTACGGTCGGTTTTTTGTTTATTTTTGCGAGGATCAGCTCGTTTTGTGACAAGAGGGGTTAATTTCTTTCCTCTCGCGAGGATTTGCTCACCCTGTAGCGGCCCTAGGATGGATGATGAGCTCGGAAAAAAGGAGTTTAAAACTTGCTTGGATGGAACGCTGCCGCATTTCTCCGACGCAGCAATTTTTGTTCGTTAGTTTGTCACGGTACCCCCTGCACTGCCCACGTAACGTGGGGTAGGGTGCGGTAACGGGGCCCGCGGGGTCCCTGACCGGTTTAAGAGGGGGAGCCCCGGAGCGGGCAGGCTTGAGAGAGTTCCTGTCGAGGAAGGACGTTTTTCTGTCCGAGCATCCAAATATTTTATAAAGGTAAAAGGTGTTGCCAAGGGTGTTGGTGAAGATTTTGATCAAGTGTAAATTTATTTTATTTTTTCATTAAATTTCATAACAGAGGTATTTGTTGTTTTTTTTTTTTATATTTTTCCCTAAATTGTTGTCCGGCCCATAAGTAGCTGGGCCCCAGCACGCTCAGGCGTGACAGTTGGTAGCAGAGCATCCTGTACATATTTGTATTTAATCCACCCCTTTGTGTTTTGTGTTGTTTTGATAAAAAAAAAAAAAAAAGAGAAAAGAAAAAATTTTAATTTTTGTGAATAATTTTGTGTGATAATTTTCGTCTTTCCATGTCTTATCTACGTTGTTATTAGCGTTAATCCTCCCATTTTTCCAGTGACCTTCATTTTGATTTTTAAAGATAGCACTTTCGATTTTGATTTTTACTTTCCCTTTCCATTATTTATTGAATTTTTTTTTAAAACGTAAATCCTGAACAAAAAAAATTTTTTTTTGAAAACTCTAAACAAGATTTTCTTAAAATGGCCGCGTGCAATGTTTGTCTGGGAGACATCACAGCGGAAGATTTCGCTAAGTGCGCTAAATGCTCACGGATTTTCCATTTTCCATGCACCCGGTTGCTCGACAAAGCAACGTTTACCAAAATGAACCAAGAAAGGCGAGCGGTTTGGGAATGCGACAATTGTAATAGGTTTAAGTGCTTGGAAAAAGACCTTATTAAATTGCAATCCTCAGTGGACGGAAATGCCAAAAAGAATGATGAATCCATCACTGCTTTAAAAACTGAAGTGGGGCAATTGACTTCTAAAATAAATCAAATTCTTACCTTAATGAAACAAATACCCCCTTCAGAGCAAACGCCCACAAAAACCCCGATAATCCCACAAATCACCACACCGATAAAATCACCTTCACCACCTGAAAAAATCCCTCGTTATGTCGAAGACAAAATGTCGAATATACCTGTGATAAAAACTGATAACGTGTGGACTGTTCTTAATTTCTTGGACGAGATCCGGAAGATAGACGAATTGTCCCCCGAACATTTCCCTACACTTATTAAACGAATAGCGGTAAATCAAACCAATCTAATTCTGAAAAGATTAATTTCTGAAACTACTGATTTATCGTTTAAAAACGTCTCTAAATTGATTTTAGACAATTTTACGACCCCCTCAACTAAAGCATTTTTAGTTTCAAAGAAAGTTTACCGCCCTCAGCGGAATTTTGAAACTTTTGGGGATTACTGCGAAGACGTCCTCAAGTACTCGGCCCTCCTCACCTCGCTTTCTGACGCCGAAAAAATTGATACGATCCTGTGCAACGTAAATTTTTATACGAGTTCTCGTTTCCAATTTGGATCCAAACCTAAATCGATTGAAGAACTACGTTCTTTGGTCCAATCCGTTGCGAAGCTCGAAATATCTGCGAGTTCCTTTCGACCTTTTTCGAATAAAACGCGTCGTTTCGATAAAAATTACAACAAAAGTTATTCTGATCGAACCGACAAGTTTCAAAACAAAAGCCCTGACGAACAAAAGTTCCAAACCAGCCCGGATAAAAAAACGGAGTGGAAGAAAAAGCATTCGACATGGAACAAAAATTTCGGAAATCCTAATTCTTATCAGAAGAATGATAATAAAAAGGAGTCACAAATGTCCATAACAAAAAAAACGGATTCCCCGCAGAAAGAGCCCGATAAATCAAAGCAAAATCAAACAAAGCCGAACGATAAAAAAAACTAAAATCGCGGGTCAGTATCTCAGAAGAAAGCGTCATAAATCAAATTACCGTTTCTCAATTAAATAATTGCTTACCAATCCTTTTAGAATCAAACAAATTTTTAGCCCTCGTCGATTCGGGAGCCTCCATCTGTTGTATAAGTCAACCAACCTTTGACGCGATTTATGCGGTGATCCCATCCGTCGCCGGCAGGACGCTGCAACGTCCAGTGCCGGTGGTAGTTGGAGATTCTAGCACTATATTGTGTAAAAAGGGAGTTGATTTAGGAATAAAAATAGGTAATTTTACCTGGAAATTCCATTTTCTTATCCTGGAATCCCTCCCCATCGACCTAGTTTTAGGTTTTAATTTTATGCGCTTTTCAGAAATGATACTAGACCCGGCTGAATCAATAATATCCTTTAAATTTGCACCAAATATTAAATTTCCTCTTTTTCCGAAAACGGATAGCCGTTTTCACAACTTAAATCGTATTTGTACTCAAGAAAACTTATTAAAATTCTTATTAAAAAAATTTCCTGATACTTTGACTTCGCGTTTAGGCCGAACCGATGTCATTCAGTGCTCTTTACGACTTAAAGAAAATTCGACACTCAAGCCACAACGATTAGTTTTTCCCCAGGGCCCGGAGAAAAGCAAAATCATGCGCGAGATTGTCGACAAACTTTTATCGGACGGGGTTATTGAAAGGGTTTCAGTTGATTTTGCCTCTCCGGCTTTTTTGGTACCGAAAAAGCCCACTCCAGGCAAAGCAAAAGATTTTAGATTAGTAGTCGACTACAGAAAATTAAACGAAAATTTAGAGTACAGTTATTTCCCGATTCCAACTATAGAATCTGCCTTTTTGCATTTAAGCAAGGCCCGATACTTCACAGTTATGGACTTAAATTCGGCTTACAACCAGATACCGTTGTCGCCAGAGTCCCGGAAGTTAACGGCGTTTTCCACCCCTTTTGGGTGTTTCATGTATAATCGCGTCCCTTTCGGCATTTCCTTAGCGGGAAATGTTTTTTCGCAATTGATGGAATCAATTTTCGGGGATTTAAATCACGATTTCATTTTTTTTTACTTAGATGATATTTGCATCTATAGCTCTTCGTGGGATGACCATGTTAAACATATCTGTGTCATTTTAGAGCGCTTAGAAAAGGCAAATTTAACTGTCAATCCAGACAAAATTCAACTTGCGACCAAAAAAATAAATTTTCTTGGCCATACTATTCAGGAAGGGGGGATTTCGATTGACCCTGATCGCATTAACGCGGTTTTAAGCATTCCAAAACCAACCACCCCGAAGCAGGTGGCGAGTTTTCTGGGGAGCGTAAATTTTTTCGCGAGATTTATCCCCGACTTGGCGATCATTTCTCGCCCGTTGAACGCCCTAAAAAAAATCAAGTGCGATATGATCTGGACAGACCAATGCCAACATGCATGGGAGTCATTAAGAAAAAGAATCACCTCCCCTCCTGTGCTCAAGACCCCAGATTTCGGTAATCGTTTTGCCGTTTTTACGGATGGGTCATCGTTAGGGATTGCAGCCTGTTTGGCGCAGCGGGAAGATGACTCATACCGACCTATTGCATACGCTTCGAGGAAGTTAAGAGGCGCTGAAGAAAACTATAGTGCCTATGAGTTGGAAACTCTGGCAGTAGTTTTCGCCTTCGACAAATTCCACATTTACCTGGAATTTGCGGAGTTCGACCTCTTCACAGACCACAAGGCCCTGACTTCAGTGATATCCATGCAAAATAAAGGGGGACGTCATGCACGAATTGCAGCTCGAATTATGAGCTACCGCTATAAAGCGCATCACATTAAGGGTGAAAAAAATTCCATAGCGGACTATCTGTCGAGGAATCCGGTGGATGCATTCGCTGAATCAGCTGAAGCAATATGTGTCCTACAGAGGATCCCCGAAGTATTTCAGGATCTTGAAGAAGCTCAGCTGGAAGATGACTCGCTTCGACCGATTATCGACCAGCTGAAATCAAATATTCCGGTCCAAAATTATTCTTTGTCCGGAAATAAACTTTATTTCAGTATTTCCCCATCCGAAAAACGAGTAGTAGTTCCAAAATCGTTCCAACATATGGTTTTCAAGTATTATCACGCCGAGCTGATCGGCTCACATCAAGGTATCGCTAGGACGCTCCACAAAATTAGGGAAACCTTTTATTTTCCCAAAATGCGTGAGTTTGTGGCAGTAAGGGTTAGAAGATGCTTGGCATGTCAACGAGCTAAACCTGAACAAAATAAGCCCAAGGGACATCTTTCCAGTTTTACCCCCACAAGACCTGGCGAGATGTTATTTGTCGATCTAGCAGGACCCCTTCCCCTCAGCAATGGTTTTAAGTACATCTTCGTGGCGGTTGACGCGTTTACAAGTTTCAGTTTTCTGTTCCCTATCCGAAATGGCAATACGTCTTCCGTTATCACGTGCCTTCGAGAAAAAATTTTTAATTATTTTGGGTTCTGGACGACCGTCATGACTGATAATCACTCGATTTTTAAGGCAAAATCGTTGCATGATTTCCTGTTTTCCCATGGGGTGAAAAAAGAGTTCCAAATTCCTTATTACCCAAATCCGAGCAAAGCCGAGAGGTGTCTGAGAAACCTAAAGCCGGCTTTAATCGCATATTTCGGCGATAACCAGACGAAGTGGTCTGCGAACCTGCCATTCTTTCAGATGGCGTTAAATACGGCTGTCAATTCCTCCACTGGTTTCACACCAGCCGAGCTTTTCTTGGGAAGAAGATTGAATACCCCATTAAACTTGGAGTGGGATGTCCCCGTCCAAGGAATCGGCCGCACGCCACAGGAAATGTGGTCGGAAGCGTTGCAAAATATTGGCCGAGCCAAGGAAAAGTATGGCAAAATTTATAATAAGAAACATGATAATGTAAAACTAAACGTCGGTGACAAGGTCCTCGTAAAAACTCATATCTTATCCGACAAGGCGAAGAAAATTTCTGCGAAGCTGTCGTACAAATTTTCAGTGCCGCATATCGTCATCTCAAAGCTTTCCGAAGTGTCGTATGAAGTTGCAAATGAGAGCGATCCCTCAAAAATTTCTAGGGTTCATATCTCTCAAGTAAAAAAGGTCCCACAGGACGTGGGAAGTTAAATTTTGTCTAAAAGATAAAATGTCTATGTTAATTTTTGTTAATTTTTGACTAACAAAGTGTTTTGGCAACATATACCTATTACAAAAAAAAAAAAAAAAAAAAAAAAAAAAAAAAAAAGCAGGAACCTCGCTCAACCTCAATTAATTTTTTTTTCTTTTTCCGAATTTTTTTTTCCTATAGCTTCAAAGATTTAGGTTGCTTGTCTGGCACCTCGATGGTTCGAGGATCGTCGCGCGACCGAAGAAGCTGCCAATGAAGGAACAGACGATCAATAATTTTCATCATCATTATTTTTTTTTTTTTTTTTCACTACGTCTTCTAAATTTTTAAATTTTATTTTTCAAATCACTTTTGATTTTCAAAGTCATGTCAAAAAAAAAAAAAGAAAATTTTTTTTTTTTACCTCACAATTTTATTTTTTAGCCAGTTTTGGGCAAATAATTTAAAGGTCCCAGTTTTGGGCAAATATGTAGTTTAAACGTTCTTTGGCAACATTATGACTTCTCTATTCTCGGCCATTCTGCCCCTCTTGGGGCATAACACCTCTCGCCGTTGTTACACCCCCACTGGGTACCCGCCGCCCTAGGGGGGCGCCGTGCTGCCGCCTTCGAGAGGGGGGTGGTGTCACGGTACCCCCTGCACTGCCCACGTAACGTGGGGTAGGGTGCGGTAACGGGGCCCGCGGGTCCCTGACCGGTTTAAGAGGGGGAGCCCCGGAGCGGGCAGGCTTGAGAGAGTTCCTGTCGAGGAAGGACGTTTTTCTGTCCGAGCATCCAAATATTTTATAAAGGTAAAAGGTGTTGCCAAGGGTGTTGGTGAAGATTTTGATCAAGTGTAAATTTATTTTATTTTTTCATTAAATTTCATAACAGAGGTATTTGTTGTTTTTTTTTATTTATATTATTTTTCCCTAAATTGTTGTCCGGCCCATAAGTAGCTGGGCCCCAGCACGCTCAGGCGTGACAATTTACAAAAATTGTTTGTGAGAAACATTATTTGCATTTAGCAAAGTCCCGAGAATCAGAGCATTCAGAGAAATTTTGGCAGAAAAGATCAGCAAAATTATGGGCAATCTCCGAAGGAACCGTAAAGTCTACGTCATTAAGATGCATGACAACTGGGGTCGAAAGATTGGATCGTTATTATTAACAAAAGACCAAAAGAATTTCACATTTTCGACAGAATTAATTTGTATGTGCTGAACATACTGAAGGTAATCAGACTCGATACTACGTTTAGACTCATCGCGCAGACAGCAAAATCTGCTAAAGTGAGCAGGGTTGCCAGTACGTTTAAATTTCTTGTGAAAAGTAGTTTTTTTCTTGATCAATTTAATGGTGTCGGGTTTAACCCATGGAGGGAATCGACGGTTAACCGATTTTTTGTTTGGTATGAATTGCTCAATGGCGGAATAGAGAATATCATAGAACCGGGAGAAAGTATCTTCCACATCCGAAGAAAAAAATGGTATCCCATTGAACCTTATTAAGGAAGTGATTAATACTGTCATAATCCGCTTTAAGAAAATTTTTGATAGTATGTGGATCCGAAGAGTGGGAAAAAGCAGCCTCAATGATCGGGAAAATGATCATAATAGGAGGATGGTGAGGATCAGAAGGAACTAATGGGTTATTGCACGGAATGCAGTGGAGATCAGTAGGACAGTCGGTAAAAACGAGGTCCAGAACAACATCATTGTGATTGTGACCGAGTTAATTTGATTAAAATTAAAGAGATCAAAAGAATCATATAGGGTCTTGGCTGAGCCACCTCCAGAGGGAAGATTGAAGTCCCCAGCGATCAGGACATCCTGATGTGCGTAATGAGACATAATGTAATCAACATTATCCACGAAAGACGAATAGAGAGAGTCAGCGGGCCCAAAGGGGGGTATATAATATGCACCAATAATTAGCTTCTTGCGATTGGAGAAGTTAAGGGCAACATATAAGTCCTCGATTGAGGATGAAAGAGGCAGAGAAAGTAATTTGCAATTATAAGATTGCTTGACTGCAATTAGGACTCCTCCCCCCAGAGATTTACTGCTAGTGCTGGAAGAGCGGTCTTTCCTGTATACCACATAATCGTCAGAAAACAGCTCAGCATCAGAGATGGTTTCCGAGAGCCAAGTTTCGGTTAGGATAATGATATCATAATCTACCGCGAGAACAGAGTTAAAGAACAGCGACGTTTTCGTTTCTAAGCCCCTTACATTTTGATAATAGACATTCAAATTACAAGGTTTAAGTTTACAATGAGAGATACCAGGCAGTACAGTATCCAGATTAGTTTTAAGATTTATGTTATGTACAGGTTTGAGGCATCGTGCCTTAAAAAAGGCATGGTATTTTGACTAACGTTTTTAGAAAATTGGTTCTTATTACTTTTGAAAACGTTTACAATTACCGGGATTCCGAGTTGGTTGGACGAAGAGACATTTAGAGAGTTTATATTAAAGAAATCGACAACCAACTCGAAGAGCGACGCCGAAAGGCACTTGATTTTGGCTGAAACATCTTTTAGTTTTTCAAGGACACAATTAAGATTATTGACGACATGGAGGAATTGAACATGGTCAAAAATCAAGAACCGCTCTCTCAATGAATTTAACAATTTTGCTATTCATAGCAGGTTGCAGGCAGCTTACAGAAAGTAACAAATTCGTATGAGAAGTGAGAGACATTACTTTATATAATGAATGCGCAAAACGAAGGATATCGGAACGACTCCTAAAAAGATCCCTCCCGAGGATTAGAGAGAGTAGGATATGATCCTGCTTATCTTTAGATGGACAATCAGATAAGAGAGATGAAATAACAGAATCACTTTTAGCATAAGGCTTAACAAACCAGGAATGATTAAGGTGGTTTAAGGATCTCCTGATCTTCAGTCTAGTTGAATTGGAGCAGTTATTCGTATAAACAAAGAGAGACGGCTTCCGGTCCGAAGAAGGTCCAGAGAGAGACTCCTGAGACGGTACAACAGTGGGTGCAGGCTGAGAGAATCCAACACAAGTGGAGCCGGTTCCAGAAGAATCGAATACCTTCGGATCGTAGGCACCCCTGGAAACGATGGTTGACGAGTGAGAGTGTTCAATAGGATTATCAGAAGGAGAAACAAAAGAAGGTACACGTACCTGGTCCCCTGCAGCAGACCTGGAGGGACTGCCGCAGGTTTCAGAGTCGAATATCGTATCCTGTTTCCGAGACGCCCTCCTTCTTCTCTTTTTCTTCTTTTTGCTCTTTGAGACATCGTGAGATTCACCATGTAAAGGTGTGTGAACAGCACAAGAAGAGGAATTTAAAAAAGCCTCTGTTTCTTACGATGACGACGAGTAAAGAACACATCTTGATCGTCGTTGGAAGTGACACTGGCCAGCGAGGAAGAGCATACAACTTTCCTTTGAGCCGTTTCACTTCTTTATTTAAAGAAAGAAGTTGCCTATTAAGATCAAGATTAACAGCAACCAGGTCTTCCTCTCGTTCTTGGAAAACAAGTTCGGAAGTCGAGAGAAGACGGCGTTTCATCAACCGCAGAGAGAAGTTGAGCATTATCATTCTCGATAGAGGAGAGAAGTTTCTTAGTATCTAGAAGCTCTACGAAGTTTGTCCGATTCAGAATTATAGAGGTAAAGAGAGAGGTGAGATCCGAATTACTTTACTACTGACAGCATGTCTAAGTCCAAAAATTACCTCGCAGAGTGTAGAGGCGGGCTCATAAAGCGATGGGTCGGATAGGGCTATATCATCCAGCCCAGAAAGCCCGTTGTCAGAGAATGATAACGATAAATTCGAAGTATCCATGAAGAAGTGTAAGTGTACAAGGAAAGTCAAAACAAAATTTCATAAACATGTGATAATGATGTGCTAAGTAGGGGGCGGATTTTTATGCACTAAAAAACGCTGAAATATGTCATATAAAATGCAGTAACAACACCCTAAATATGCGGTTAAATATGCACTAATAATGATCAAAATAATCATGAAATTTTCAATTTTTCAAACTCATAGAAGCAATTACTGTCACGCTTTTCGAAGGATTTTTCGAACAATAAAAGTATTACTCACTTTTAAAAAAGAGCAAAAAAAAAAACACAAAAACGCAAACTTTTAACGAAACTGCTTGTTTCGTTTGTTGAATCGGAAACCATAATCTAACTGTAAAAGACTAAAAATAAGAAGGTTACCCGGACGCGAAAGAAAAAGGGCGCTCCTGTGGGTAAACATTTAACTATTCTAAGAGAGAATATTTGATGAGGTTTAATTTTTTTTTTTTTTTTTTTTTTTTTTTTTTTTTTTAAATCTCAGTAGATAAAATATCATACGCTAGAATCATAAATTCCGATTCAAATCGATTCTTCGGCCACAAATTCAAAGTGCAAAGAGAACGCATGTAAAGCCGGCAAGTTTTTCTTCAAAATCATCAAAATGAGGACGCCTTTCTGTTTAAAAGACTCAAGTTTGTTCGATTTTTCTTACCAATACAAGTTTTCAAAAAGAAGGAAGGTGACGGGCCTACGCAGGATCACTCCAAGAAAAGGTTCACTAACCTCACACTTCCCCTGCCAGTTTACCTAATAAATCTTTAAAAGTTGAACCAATAGAACGCTTAAGCCTCCTTGCTATACCAAGAGCAATAAATGGAAATTCTGTCACAAAAATCTTGCCCAGTTTGCCAAGAAAACGATTGGGTGGTAATTCATGGCTTTCCCTCGTCTTTGTCCTTTAGCAAGGCTGTGGCATCAGAGTTGGGCATTATTTTTATTCATAAATACGAACTAGTATTTTTACGACTGCTATTTGCGAATACAAATACAAATTTATTGTATTCGCACTTTTGAATAAAAATACATTGTATTTACAAAATCACAGCAGAGAAATAAGAATATATTTATATTCAATAGTTCGCATCGGTTTTATATTCGTATTCGCAGCAAAAATATAAATAATTGGTATCGCAGGAAAAGAATACAAATAAATTGGTATTCGCATGAAAAAAATATAAATAAATTCGTATTCGCAGGCAAAAATAAATAAATAAATTCGTATCGCAGGGAAAAGAACAAAAATTCGTATTCGCAGGAAAGAATACAAATAAATTCGTATCGCAGGAAAAGAATACAAATAAATTCGTATTTGCAGGAAAGAATACAATAAATTCGTATTCGCAGGCAAAGAATACAAAATAAATTCGTATTCGCGGAAAAAAAAAATAAATTCGTATTTACAAAAAAAAATACGAAAATATTCGTATTGACACGAAAGAAATACGAAAATATTCGTATTTACACAAAAAAAAATACAAAATCATTCGAATTTACACGAGAAAAAAATACGAATATATTCGTAATTACAGACAAAAAATACGAATATATTCAAATTTACACGAAAAAAATACGAAATATTCGTATTTACAAAAAAAAAATACGAATATATTCGTATTTACACGAAAAAAATCGAATATATTCGTATTTACAGAAAAAATACGAATATATTCAAATTTACACGAAAAAATACGAATATATTCGTTACACGAAAAAAAATACGAATATATTCGTATTTACACGAAAAAAAAAAAAATACGAATATATTCGTATTTACACGAAAAAAAAATACGAATATATTCGTATTTACACGGAAAAAAAAATACGAATATATTCATTTCGCAGGCAAAAAAATAAAAAATAAATAAATTCGTATTCGCAGGCAAAAATAAATAAATAAATTTGTATTCGCATTCAAAAATATAAATAAATATTCGTATTCGCAGGCAAAAATATAATTAAATTCGTATTCGCAGGCAAAAATAAAAAATAAATTCGTATTCGCAGGAAAAGAATACAAATAAATTCGTATTTACACGAAAAAAATACGAATATATTCGATTTACACGAAAAAAAATACGAATATATTCGTATTTACACGAAAAAAAATTGTAATCGTATTTTTTTTCAGTAAATACGGATGTTTATATTTTTTATCCTGAATACGAATATATGCGTATTTTTTGCTGTAAATATGAATATATTCGTATTTTTTTTTCGTGTAAATACGGAGTTATTTGTATTTTTTTCCTACGAATACGAATTCATTTGTATTAATTTTTCCTTCGAATACGAATTTATTTGTATTTTTTTTCTACGAATACGATTTTATTTGTATTTTTTCCTGCGAATACGAATTTATTTGTATTTTTTGCCTGCGAATACGAAATATACGTATTCGAACTAACAAATACAAATATATTCTTATTTCTCTGCTGTGATTTTGTAAATACAAATGTATATTTATTCAAAAGTGCGAATACAATAAATTTGTATTTGTATTTGCATATAGCAGTCGTAAAAATAGAATCGTATTTGTATTTACGAATAAAAATAATGCCCAACTCTGGTTGGCATTTAACAAGTTAGGTAATAAAAATAAATCAAGAAAAAACGAATAGAACTTTTTATTATACCGAACGAATGAAAAAATATAAAGAAAACAATTTCGGCTTCATAATTTTTTTTTGAGCAAATAAAACTTTCGAACCAATAAAGACTAGAATTTAGAATACCAAAAGGTTACAAATTAGGCCAGATAATGAAAATACTTGTACGCTATCTCACATATCTTAGAAACCATTAGTGAGAGCTTTTAGGTAGATTTCTTTTCTTCAAAAATCTACCTATTGTAATGTACCAAGTTTATATATGTATATATATATTAGCACGATAACTGGAGCAATTTTAATGTGAGGGTGACGATATCCGGTATTTAGAGCTTATATCTCAATAGCTCGGACGAGTTCGTTAATGGCTGAAATCGGACCAGCGATTCACCTACTTTACTTAGGGCTTAAAAGACAAAATTGGCATTTTCTATTGAAATCCTAGTCCTTTTGCAAAAAAAAACTTTAAGACCTCTGCGAGGGCGTGTAAAAAATTAATTAAAGCAGGTTTGGACGAGCCAGGCGCAAAATATTGAACTAGCTAAACTTTAAAAAAAATTTGAATTTATACCGGGAAATTATTAAATATTTTATTAATAAAATTATCAGATGTTTTTCTAGGGGCTCAGTGGCGCAATTTTTCTTATATCATTTTTATAACATAATTATATTTTGTGTTTATACATTTTAATTTTAATCATGAAAGAAATCTACCTTTTAGTCCCTGCTACCGCAGGGTCATTATTTTTTTTTAATTTTAAGCACTGAAACAAAACGATAAAAATTAACAAAAAACCAGGTTTTAAAATTTTTGAAAACTAGCTAATAACTACAATCAGTCATTTGTGATTTATCACTGAATTTTGTTTCATTACAACTAATGCTAATAACAAAGGGAGAGGGGATAAACGACACTGATTTTAAAAGATGCAACTTTTGTATGGCAATTCTTTTTATCTGGAGCCTCTGGAATTATTCCTAGGTTTCAAGTTTTATGTTGAAAGGCTAGTTTCCATTTTTGAAGTTTACAAAGATTTCGATAAAACTCAAAAGAGTTAATTAGTGCTCTTTTATAATTTTACATTTAACTTTACACATTAATGAAATGGAAGTAACTTTATCTGAATAAATACTACAACAATAAAAAGCACCAAATATTTTTTTTAGGAACAAATAAGGGGAGTATAAAAGCACCCACTTTGTGGGTCTAATATACAATTTTTTTTTCCTTTCACTTTAAATTCTTAAAGTTCCGAATACAAGTAAATCCAATCGCTGATAATGTATCTGACCAAAAATAAAAATTATCCATTTAACAGAATAGATTTTCACGTAAACTGGATGACTAATTTTACAATTTCTGTAGGTTGACATGGATTTTAGTATACAAAACAAAAAAAGAAGGGAAAAAAAAATTTCTTTTTCTTCGGTTTTTCTAAATAATCAAACACTTTTCTTTAATTTCCACTTGGCATGTATGGAAAAAAGAAAAACTTATACAACAACTTATTTTTTAAAAAATTTCACTTCCTCCTTTTTACAAAAGCGTTTTATTTCTTTATATCATTTTTTTTTAAATAAATCCATCATGATGGATTTCCTGAACACATTTTCAACTTTCTTTTTACATAAAAAAATTAAAATAAAACCACATAATTGTAACTACGTGTATTTAAGACTAGCATTTTAATAAAAATTAAAAAAAAATATCAGGGCACGGTGTGAACTGTCTGTAGTGAAATCAATTGGACATATTTGGGGATTGACTTAAAAATTTTCATGTTTGTATGGAGGACTAATGCCGCAATGAATGTGATTTTTAAAATTTTAATTAAATACAGACTGAAGTTTAAAATTATTTGAAAATGAGATTCAAAAATATTAGGATTGAAGTGAGAAATTAGGAGAGAGAGAGAGAGATTATTATAGAGAAATTATTATTAATAAAAATTAAGTAACGAAAAAACTGGTAGAAATGACATGAACTAAAGGGATTGACTACAGGAGTTCATGTATGTTTCTACTTCGGAAGCGTCGACGTCGATAGGTTTGGCATCAATACGGCAAGTAGGGCATTTCCTTTTCTCCTATAAAAAGAATCAAAAATTTTTTATGAAGCACCACTTTAGCGATACTTACACTGAGCCAAGGGTCCACGCATTTTCTGTGAAACTGATGGAAGCAAGGAAGGCGACGTAAGAACTGCAGGGTTTTGAAGGTGTTGAGACAAATGGAACAGCTAGTCTGCTCGCATTTGTGTTTTCGCGCGTTGTATCTAAACATGACATTAACAAAAAGAGGAGTAGCAATGGTGTAATTACCGATAGACAGGTAAGCGTTTGATTTGGGCAGTCGTCAAACCCTCTTCTGCACGTAGGAAAATTGACATGACGACGCCATCACTTCCCTCAACTCTTCTTTCGATGTACCTCACAAGACTTTCACTTGGCTCGGGTGCCTCATCATCCTCATCTTCATCGCTCGTCAAGTCGATAATTTCTTCCCCTACGGCATCTGGTGCATCTTGAGAATCATCATCTTCAGACGCTTCCGCCAAACTAAAATTAAAATTTTACACTCCGAGCTTTCCTTTTAGTTAAGAAAATACCTCACTAAAGCTTGGACCAGCATGGAAGAAGTTTCAGGCGGCAACTGAGTCCTCATATCTCCATCTTGCAATCTTAAAGGAACATTAACGTCTTACTATTTTTAAGAAGCACAATAAAAAACTTACAGAGCACAGAGAACTTCAGATGAGACCATCGCTCTCCCAGCTCGTTGCCTTAAAAGGCGAACGCAATCCTGAGGTGACATCCTTAAGTAGACAGAAATCTGAAAATTGAACACATTAAAATAAAAAATGAACGTTTATCATAAGGGCGAAAAATATCATAAATCCCAAGTCTCACATTTATCTCCGACTCGTTTGTGTCCATGGAAAAATAACCTTGCCTGTGTCCTCTTTCTTCAGGAGAGTTTCCATCCACTCCATCGCCTGAATCCATTTTAATTTCCTAGAAGATAACATATTTTAAATTAAATAGCAGGAAAAAAGGTTTAGAATTTAAAATAAATAATGCATTGTTCACTGGTCTAAATGAGATTGAGTGTAAGCCTTGATGTCCACTGGAAGCAAGATCTCAGTGATTTTTTGTTACACGACAGTGATTTGAGGGAGTGATCATTGAGTTACAGTCACTTGACTTAAAATTCGTTCACGGCCAATAGTCCAGCCTTATACTAAAGGTTTACAAAGTCATAAAATTTATGGGGGCGGATTTTTATGCACTAAAAAACGCTGAAATATGTCATATAAAATGCAGAAACAACACCCTAAATATGCGGTTAAATATGAACTAATAATGATCAAAATAATCATGAAATTTTCAATTTTTTCAAACTCATAGAAGCAATTACTGTCAAGACGCTTTTCGAAGGATTTTTCGAACAATGAAAAGTATTACTCACTTTTAAAAAAAGAGCAAAAAAACACAAAAACGCAAACTTTTAACCGAAACTGCTTGTTTCGTTTGTTGAATCGGAAACCATAATCTAACTGTAAAAGACTAAAAAATAAGAAGGTTACCCGGACGCGAAAGAAAAAGGGCGCTCCTGTGGGTAAACATTTAACTATTCTAAGAGAGAACATTTGATGAGGTTTAATTTTTTGTTGTTTTTTTTTTTTTTTTAATCTCAGTAGATAAAATAGAAAGAATGGGTAAAAAATTAACAAATAATATCAAATATGCATTTATATGCATTTATTTGAAGAAAATGCGCTTATATTCAGTTTATGCGCTAACCAACAAAATATGCATTTATATATAAAATAGAAAAGGTGTTTTTGAGTTGAATTGACACAAAACGCATAATTCTTTTGGAATTTCTCACTTACAAGTTAAGGAAAAAATATGCAATTACATACAAATCCGCCCCCTAGTGATAAGAATAAACTTGAGTCGATTTGTGGTTATACTTATCAAGACTACAGTGTGACACCTTCCAGTGTGACCACAGCCTTAATTAACACGGCAAAAACCTTACAGTTAACTCAATAACAAAATACACTCACGAACTCAAGCGGACACAGGGTAAATCAAAAGTCACATGGCCCGATTTATATTCACGAAAAATAAAAGTCAAAACTTCGAAGAAAACTTTGACGAAGCTTGTGTGCCAAGAAAACACTTCAGACAATACGAAAAACAATAAATAACTTCATAAAGCCGAATAATTAAGTCAAACCGAAAAAAATCAAAGAGAAAGCGAGTACGTGTTTCAGGTTCGAGGGAAGGTTACAAAAAAAAAGGTCTTACCGACAAAACCTTCTAGTCGTCTGTTATAGTGCCCCAACCTTAGTCCTTACGTGTTGAGCTCTCATTTACCATTAGCAATTAGTTTTCTATTTCTCGTCTGTCGTTGTTTTTTTGTTCGCGCGTTCGGAATTCTGAGTTCTGTTACTTAAGAGTGTTGTTAAGTTTCTGTTTTTGCTTATCTTTTTCCTGCCTTGTTTTGTTTTTTCAACAAATTCGTCATGAAACGAGCTAGGCGAAGCAGTCTATGGGCGTACTTCGACGAAGAAAACGATCTGGCGAAGTGCAAGATGTGCTCGTCGAAAGTAGCTTACAAAAGCACGACATCGAATCTGACGAAGCACATTAAACGTCACCACCCTACTGTGGAATTGGGCTCTGCCCACCTTGATAAAAAAAGAAGGACAGAAAGTGAGGATGACGATGTGACCTGACCCCAGTTCAACCTTCAACGTCAACTTCGTTTTCTTCGTCTTCGCCGGCGACTTCTACGAATACCTCCTCGACCAAACCCTTGGCTCAAGCTACGTCTTCTCGTTCTCAAACAAAACTGTCCTCGTTTGTTCGTTCAAAAATTTCTCCAAAAACACAAATGGAATTAGACAGCAAACTGTTGAAATTGTTTTATCGTGACTATCAACCCTTCAGCTTAGTGTGTGATGAAGGCTTTAAAGAGTTTGTCCACACTGTAAATCCGTCATATAGTTAACCGTCCCGGCGAAAAATTTCTAAAACCATGGTTCCAGCGCTTTACGAGCAATGTTTAACAGAGACGAAAAAAAAAATACAGAAAGTAAGAAAATTAACTCTAACGACTGATTGTTGGACTTCGATTAATTTCGAGTCCTATTTAGCGGTAACAGCGCATTACGTTGAAGAGGGAGCCTAAAAATATGTTTTATTGAGTTGCGCTGTCATGAACTGGAGCCACGCCTGCGAAAATTTGGCCAATGAAATCGGAAAAATTGTCGAATTTTGGGACATTAAAGAAAAAATAATAATGTTTATTTCTGACAACGCAGCGAACATAACGCGAGCGATTAAAGACATTTTAAAATATAATCATTATGGGTGTTCTGCCCATAAGTTGAACTTGATTGTTTTTTTTTTTCAGTTTTAAATAGTAATTCTTTCATAATTGATTTAATAGACAAAATTAAATAATAGTTTCACATTTTCGAAAAAGCGCTAAATCGACTCAAAAACTAAACGAATGCCAAACCTCCCATCGAATCAATAATCCAAAAAAATTCATTCTCTCAGTGGCCACTCGATGGAACTCAACTTTTTTCATGATTCAAAGATTTGTCGAACTTGCAATTTACATAAAAACAACAATTGCTTTGCTTGACCACAATCTTCCTGTACTGACGCCAGACGACTGGAAAATGGCAAAACAACTGTGCACATTCTTAGAACCCTTCGAAGCTCTAACCAAAAATTTAAGTGGCAAAGTTCCCTTCAGCGTCGAGCCTTAGTAGTAATGATCAACGGATTACATTCCATTCTGGAACGTTTTTAAAAGACCCTGAGTACGTTTATTTTGATTAAAACATAAAAAAATTGGTTGAACTTTCAATAAAAGAGATTAAAAATGTTGATCGCTTTGGAGCGATTGAGCAAAGCGGCACATTAGGCTTGTGCACTTTTTTAGACCCTCGCTTCAAAAATTTTCCGTTTACCCTCGACAGCAGCTCAAAAACTTATATATTATACCACTTGAAATTATCTGAGACCAAAAAAATTCATTGTTGTACAAAATTTAGGCGATTCTTTTACCTACTTAAACAACTTGAAAAAATAATTTTATAGTTTATGGACGAAATTTGGGCGAGAATTATAAATTTTTGTTTTTCTTTCTTTTAAATTTCGTTCCTTCTTTCGCAGGGCAATTTTTCTAGAGGCCGAAAAATCTTAGCGCTTTTGCCGAAATGCAACATTCCGTCGGATCATGAGAGCGAAGACGAGGTTCATGAGGCACTCTAAATGAAGAAGTCGAAAAGTTTTTTGAGCGTTTAAAAGAGGACGATATGGTGTTGGAAGAGATGAAAATAATATCATAATTAATGAAGTCCTTGATTTCAATTTTGAAGATCTAGATCAGAACGCAAATGAAGTCGATGCAACTTTCGAAGATGAGGGCATGGCCGTCGATGTGAACAGGAACGAAGACGTTGATCCTACTTTTCTATTCTTGTATGACCATTGATCCGATTCAAGATCCATCCGTCGAAGATGTCGCGGTGAGCTACCCTGCTTGCTGATCATCCAGGCAAGAAAAAGGCCACAAAAAAAGACATCGAAAAAAATATTAAAACCGGTCTCGAGGAAAACAAAATCAAAGCCAAAAAAGAAAAAGATTGTTTACCAGTGGCATCGAGATGTACCATTCAGGCACTGCGTTTCTCCGCCCGAAATCGAGCCCCAGTCAAGTGGCAAAGTTTTAGAGCCTATAGAATACTTTCCCAACTTTTTTCTGACGACCTCATCGTGTATCAATCGAACCTTTACGGTACAAGAGCAAAATTCCAACAATTGGAAGCGCGCCTGTACTGACAAGAACTGATCTTCTCGATTTTATCGCCGTCGAGATGCTCACCGGAATAGTACAATTTCCATCCATCGACGACCCTTGGTCTTCAGCCTTACGTTTCGAACCAGTTGCCGGTGTTTTACCAAAAAATAAGTACAAGAATATAAAAAAAAAAATATTGCATTTTAACTACAACAGTCAGCTAGGTACCTTCACCAGACCCCTATTTCAAAATTCGTCCCTTCGTCGACATTGTGCTCCGCAACATCCGGAGCATACCCGGAGAAACCAAATACAGCGTGGATGAGATGATGATACCATATAAGGGCACCAGAGCAGGTTCTAAACGCCAGTTTATGAAGGACAAGCCTGTGAGATGGGGTTTGAAGATGTTCGTCCGCTCTGGCATCTCGGGCATCATATTATACGATTTTGTTTTGTATTCGGGGAATCCACCATTTCGTCAATTGAATTCTCCTCCAATCGAACAAGAATTTGGAGTATCTTCGAAGTCCGTGCTTGCTCTCATCAAGACCATCCACGACTCTGCACTGAAGTTCGTGTTCTTCGATAATTATTACTCTAATCCTCACCTCATGTCATACCTCCGAAAAGAGTACGGCATTCTTTCTTTGGGTACCATTCGAATCGATCGTTTCCCCGGGCTCTGCTTCAAAGAAGACAAGATGATGAAGAAAGAAGGAAGAGGAGCGGTTGATGTTCTGGTCAACAACGAGAAACAGTTGGTTGCTGTGAAGTGGCTGGATAATAAGCCAGTGCACGTGGTCAGCACCTTTTGCGACTCGGGGCCTATGAAGAAAGTAATGCGATGGTCGTACATAGCAAAAAAAAAATGATAAGCGTCGACTGCCCTGAATAATTAGAACATACGTACAACGGGTTCATGGGCGGCGTCGATTTGTCGGGACAGCTTGTATCGTTTTACCGAACGAAAAAGAAGTCACGCAAGTGGTATATGTGCTATTTTTTACCAACTCATCGACTTGTGCGTGAACAATGCCTGGCTTCTTTATCGGCGCGATTTTGAAAGCGCCAAGAAGAAGGAAAACGAAATCGCCAGTGATGAAGACGACGATGTGGCTAAAGTAGTAAGTCCATGCCGCTAAAGGATTTTCGGATTCTCCTTGCAATCAACTGCAGCACTACCGCAGACCGAATCCGAGAGGCCGCCCGAAGGTCAATGCATTCGTAGGGCCTATCTCCGGTGTGGATTTTCTCATGTCTCTTTAGTGCACTCTAATCAACAAACTTTTTTTTACAAATAAGACATTCGTGGTGTTTTCCGCATTGTGGATTTTAATATGTCTGCCTAGAGTACTGTTTGGCAAACTTCTTCGGGCACAAGTGACACTGGAAGGGCTTCTCGCCGGTATGGACGCGAATGTGACCACCCATATGAAACCTCTGAAGAATTTCTGTCCAGGAGTTTTTAGTTGGAGCTTACACCACTAACAGCGCTAGCTTTGCCTCCCTTCCCCACTTTCCCCAAGGTCTTGGGCTTCATGGTCAGCCTCCGCCTGTTCGCCGTGCAATTTTGTAAAGCAGATGTTTTCTCTCTCGTTTTTTCCACCTATGGAACCACCCTTCCGTCGCCTTGAAATCGGTTTTTCCGATCTTTACCGCCAATTCTTCAACTTTCTGTCGCATTAATGGGTTGACGCGCTCGTCCTTTTCTCGCACTTTTAAAACCATTGCTTCAACGCCTGTCCAACGTCTTCTTCTTTCCTCTTCTCATTCGTTTTCGGCATCGATTTTCAGATGGAGAAATTTTTAAGTTTGTCTCTTTTTTTAAATTTATTTAGGAGTGGTTTCGACACCTCCAATTTCGCGCGGCGCTACGTTGGCTGATCCCAGTAGACGAAAGTGAATCGCACCTCTTAAGGATCTCCAATTTCTCTGCAACAGTTTTCTCTGCAACTGTCTTATCGCCTTTAACGTTCATTTTCCAAAAACAAAAAAAAAAAATTAAAAGAAAGCACTTTTTTCAACGTTGAAAAAACTGAACGATCTTGTTCGCAGTCAGATTTCAACTGAGCAATGAGGGAGAATCAAATTATGTAGGGGAGGTTTGTTTACATTTTAAAACGATGGAAAATAAATCATCACCTGTCAAACATTTTAGCTATAAAATACCCCCTCATAATTATTTTTTCGCTTAAGCTTTGTCCACATCTGCAAATATTTGCGTCGCACAGGACGCACAACAAGTAGTTTCCCTAACCACTCTCCATGAAGGAGAGAGCCACCGTCGGCAGCTCGGCACGTGTCTACCAAACGGTTTCGGTATCGATACTTCGATAGTATCGAGTTATCGTTCGTGTCCCTAACCAAACCGTCGTCTCCAACCATCCAATCATTCGTGAACACTCTGGTCTGGCGTGAACATGAAACCGAGAACGACCTCAAGACGATCAAAGATGATTATTATACTTTGGCACAGCTCCTTGCGTGCTAGGGCCCAAAAGGCACAAAATAAAAATTATTTCAGGGAAAATAAAAAAATGAAATAGTAAAAATATTGTAATGGACAAAAATAAAAAGTACTCCTTTCTATACAACTGTCCCTCAACACCTCTTTACAAAACCCCAAAAACCTTTTCCTTGGCAAACCTTAAAAAATAATGGGTCTATCTTCTTCAGTCTCTCTCGGTCACCTGAGGGCTATCTCGCCTCCCCACTCTTAAACCGGTGGAGGGGCCCCGGGCTCCTCACCGCTCCTCGTCTCCCTCGCATCGGGGAAGACGAGTGTCGCGGGTCCGTGACAACTTATGTATTAAGTATTTTGAATTTTTGCAAGTTATTTTTGGTGAAAACATCACGTTTGCCATTTTGGTTGTGTAACTATCGTTGGTGAGTTGGCAATACCTCCTATTGACAATTTTCTAGAAAAATTAAATTTTTTACCTATCTGGTAGTCTTATCAATCCACGATGTACTCAGACGTCTAATTTCGCTTTAATTGTTGACCGACAGTAGCCCCCTATATTATAATCCAATATAATCTGCTTTTCGCCGTTTAACACTATCCAAGACAAGCTTTGACAGGGTGGCCGCCGACCGGGAAAA
>JACGAQ010002640.1:0-38539 GCA_014119065.1 Orius insidiosus
TGAGAATCGTCCAAAAAAACGACCTTTTTAACATTATTTTCCACTTTGATCTCCGAGACAAAAGGCGACCGTGCATGCCCTCGACAACTCGCATTCCCCATCCGTTTTAAATTGAAGAAAGGAAAAAAAAACTAAAGAAAGCATTGCTCAGCGTCTTGTTATTTCGGTCGATTTAAAAAAACCCTTCTCTATTCTAAGCTTTTCTTCATACGGAATCTTTAAAATGAGTCACAATGCACTTTTTCGTGTCAACGAACCCTCAAATGATAGAAAAGATCGAACTTTGTGACGTATTTGGGGGGGGGGATCATCCAACAATTTTTTTCTGGCAAAACCCCTTTTTTTACTAGAATATTGAGAGTGAACCAAAAAAAACCATTTTGCCGTAATCTTCTGGCGTTTTCCTCACTTTTATGGGTAAGAAGCACAATTTTAAACAGATTTTGGGAGTTTTTCGGTCAGTGGCCAAAACGCCGTTTTAAAGGATTTTTGGAGTTTTCTCGATGATGGCCTAACGCCATTTTTTATAGGATTTTTGAGAGTTTTTCGGTCATCATGGCCTAAAAACGCCATTTTTTGGATTTTTGGGAGTTTTCTCGGTCATGTTGGCCTACAAACGCCATTTTCATAGGATTTTAGGAGTTTTCTCGGTATGGTGGCCTAAAAACGCCTTTTTAGGATTTTTGGGAGTTTTTTCGGTCATGATGGCCTAAAAGCGCCATTTTTAGGGATTTTTGGGAGTTTTCTCGGTCATGATGGCCTAAAACGCCATTTGGGATTTTTGGAAGTTTCTCTTTCATGATGGCCTAAAAAACATTTTTGGATTTTTGGGAGTTTTCGGTCATGGGCCTAAAAACGCCATTTTTATAGGATTTTGGGAGTTTTTTCGGTCATGGTGGCCTAAAAACGCCATTTTTATGGGTTTCTTGGAGTTTTCTTGTGTTTTGGACCTCAAACTCCATTTCAACATTGGAAAAACAAGTTCAAAGTTTCACGGCCCTCAAAACGTGATGAAAAAAAGGGTTTTTGGGCTTTTCCCGCCGAAAAAGGGCTGACCCTCTCAGGAAAATCGAGTAAAACGCCATTGGTTGAAGTTAGCGACTCCTTATTAGTCAAGGGACGTACTGTGACTTAATAGTGAAACTTAACGAGATGAAAAAAATAAAAAAAGGGTCCAGAGTCGAGTAAATCAACGTTATTTATCATCCAGTTTTATAAACGAGACTATCAATTAAAAACGGCGGTACGGAACGATACAAAGACAACAAGGTTATCACGGATGTAAAGGATTGATGACCGGCCAACCCATTAATTAGACGCCAATTAACATTCTGCCTCCGTCTCAAGCCCTTATTGACACTCATGGAGATTTTTATATGTTTTAAGGAAGATGAAAATTTAAATGGATAAAGATGGGAGTGAGATATGCCTGGAATGAGGTAGAGGGAGGGTCATTTGTAATGTATGCAATTAGCTACTGAGGGAATTTTAAATATTCCATGCGCATGCGTGGAAAAGGATTCTTTACCGGGATAAGGTAAGCCTACGATGGACTAAATCGGACCTGTCTACAAAAATTTACTTTTCCTGAATTTTTTAAACTCATTTTCAGCAGATTTTTAAGCTTAACTGACCACGAAATCTCTTTTCTTTTTAACTTCCTTAAAGAAGTTATTGTGATACCCTCCAAATACAAAAAATACAATACATAAAATGAAAATACAATAAATTTGAAAAAAAAACCTTACATTTTGAAGGGCGGATGGCCGAAATTCAAAATTGAGAACAGAAAGGGACGCGAAGGAGACCAAGACGCCATTTTGAACTAACCACTGCCACCAACCACAGCCTTCTCGACCATAAATACAAAAAGTATCCAACTGAACGAATACATATTTTAAAAAAAAAATGTTCCTACTATTTAAACTATTAAAAAAATTATTGTTTTGGTTTTTTATTTTGCAAAAAATGTTTCAGTTATCACTTATCAGTTATCACAGAAAAAAGGCGCGGAAAATCTCAAAACGCCGAGTGTGCTTAATTACTTAATTTTAAGCGTGAAACATATTTTGTGAATGTTGTGTGGTGTATATTTTAATATATACTTAAAATTGGATATTTTTGCATTTTATGGTCGAGAAGTGGTTGGCGGCAGTGGTTAGTTCAAAATGGCGTCTTGGTCTCCTTCGCGTCCCTTTCTGTTCTCAATTTTGAATTTCGGCCATCCGCCCTTCAAAATGTAAGTTTATTTCAAATTTATCGTATTTTCTGTTACTTTTCTACACATTTTATTTGTTTTGAGTTTTTTAGAAAAAATTGTGAAACAAAAATAAAATCTGTTTTTATCCCCTCCCCCCCTTTGATTCATAACTTTTTTTTTTTATCCCTTTTTTTATAGTTTAGATTAAAATATCCACGTATTCATCAGTTTAAATATTAAACTTTGTTTTTTTGACAACAAATTCACTTAAACTTTTTCAGAAAACGGTTTTTTTTCACCCAAGGTCACCCCCCCCCCATGTCCATGAATTCTTAGAAAGAAATGATTGTTTTACCCTCCATGGACGGTTTAAGGGGAAGGGTCGTAGAGGAAGATCTCTGCCGATCATGAGCTAGTCTTTTGTGCCGGCCGGCCGTCGCTAAGTTTCCGACCTTTTTATATATATCCTTAAATATCTCAAAAACTGTTAGATATACAGGGTAGAAACTTAGACCTTTTTGAAGCGCCTTAAAAGAGCTTTCCAAAAATAGGTCATTTAAGAAAATCGGTCCACCCGTTCTCGAGATATGTGGATTTGAAGATTTAAAAAAATAGAGCCTTAATTCAATAAGATCCAACTACTAGTATGAAGAGCTTCCAACGAAAACTTCCTTAAGAAGTAAAAATATAGGAGGGGAAGTATAATGGAGGAAGTACAACGGAGGGGGAAGTTTTTTTTTTTTTTCCAACTTTTTTTGAAAATTTTCCGGGTTATCTTTTTTAAATTAGCGTTTTTTTTTTCTGAAAAAGTTCCGTAGTCGCCGCTTAATGTGATCGGTTAATGTTATCCGGGTAGTGTGATCAAAAATTCGCTTTGATCACCAAATCTGAAAAGAAAAAAAATTAAATAAAAAAGGTTAAGAAAGATAAAGTATGTCAAAGAAAGATAAAAGATGTCAAAGAAAAATAAAGTTGAAAACATAAGCGAAAAAATAATTACGAGGGGGTATTTTTAGCTGAAATGTATGACAGGCGATGATTTATTTCGATTGTTTCAAAATGTAAACAAACCCTCCTTTATAATTTTTTTGCTTCTAACTCGAAAAATTTTTCAAAAAAAAACTTTTTTCTTGAAAAAACTTAGAAAATTTTTCGAAAAAACAAACTTGGATAATTTTTCTTCCCCCTCTGTTATACTTCCCCTCCGTTACTTCCCCCCTCCGTTGTACGTCCCCTCTGTTATACTTCCCCTCCTATACTGTTAAGGAAGTTTTCGTCGAAAGCTCTTCAAACTTTTTTTTTAAAAGTGCGTGGGCTTCTTGAAGTCTTAAAAGGCGCGTTTTTCAACGATTTTTTTACGACCCCCTTCACAGTAATAATGCCTAAATTTACTTAAAAACATCCTTTTTATGACTTAAAAAACAGGCTTAAGTGTAAAATTCCGAAATCAATTTTCGGCCAGTTTATCAAACCTTTTAAGGATTTTTTGACCAAATCTGTCCGTTCATAAAGAAGAAAAAAAATTATTAGTGAATAAATAAATATTTATTTTCTACAAGCTTTTAAATATTTAAATACTTTAAGGAAAAAAAATGTCTTTTTTTATCGTATAAATAAGGCCGAATTCTTACATAAATCCATGTATAATTTTGCAGACTGCAGATTTTTGCTCGTTTATACTTGGAAGCGTGCTTTGGGTAAACGTGGGTGCATCGTAGGTAGATCTGCCCACTCGGAAAAATCCGTAAGAATAAAGTCTATAACTGAAGCGTCTGGAATATTCAATAATAATAAATCACCCTTAATCTCTACATACGCTAATTGATAGAAAAGACGACATTCCCACGGGTTTCGCTCCAGATTTCGAGGAGGGAAAAAAATCGGATTAAGTGATTAAAGCTGTCTCCGGAGTTAAAATAAATCGCGCGTCGCCAAGTCCCGAGTTTTTTGTCTTTTTTTATTAAAGATATTATTCCCAAGAGGGCCATTTATGTTTCATATGGTAATTTTCTTATGATAGTTCACATATGGTATTTTATTATATTTACGTATTCAAAAACTAAAGAAAGCCCGAAAACCGGCCAAAAAATGAAAAACGCCCCAAAACTTGGTTGAAAAAAATTAATCATCCGAGAACCAGAAAAAACTGGTTTTTCTAGACCAGAGAATCGAGGAAATAGACCCAAACTCGTTATTAAGGGTTTTAAAGCTCAGAAACCCGATGGAATGGGTGTTATAGAGGAACCATCAAAACCACTGTAAAAAAGGCGTAAAACGCCTAATAAAACGGGTTTTCTAGGGCAGTTGAGAAAAACGACCCAAAAACTGGTAAATAAAAATACACCCCCGATAAAACTGGTTTCTAGACCAGAGAATCGAGGAAATAGACCCAAACTCGTTATGAAGGTTTTAAACGTCAGAAACGCCGATGGAATGGGTGTTTTTACACCAAAGAGGAATACCATCAAAACCACTGTAAAAAAAGGCGTTAAACGCCCAAACGCCTGATTAAACGGGTTTTCTAGGGCAGAACATTGAGAAAAACGACCCAAAACTGGTAAAAAAAATAATCACCCGATAAAATGGTTTTTCTAGACCAGAGAATCGAGGAAATAGACCCAAAACTTAAGAAGGGTTTTAAACGGCCAGAAACCCGATGGAATAGGTGTTTTACACCAAAGATAGATGAACATCAAAATCTCTGTAAAAAAGGCGTAAAACGCCAAACGCCTGATAAAACGAGTTTTCTAGGCAGAACATAGGAAACACTCAAAGACCAGATAAAACGGGTTTTTAAAAGAAAATCGAGGAAAATGACCCAAAACTCTTTGAGAAAGAGGGTCGTCTGCATCGGATGACAGTCTGAGAGGTTCAGAAATCTCGGGAGGTCGTTAACCACGATGAAAAGGTAGGTCGAAAATAATACGAGATTACACTCATTTCTGACTGTTGGTCCATGACAAGTGAAATTTCTGATGTGATAGGAGTCGGCATGTGATGTATTCTCATCCGGTTGGATAATTGTTATGATGTTGTCTTCAATGTTTCTTGAATAAGTTCTTTTTCTTCTTCCTCTTCCTCGGATTGACGTCTAATGTTTCCTGACTTGATGCCCTGCTCGATTCCTTCCAGCTCCTCCCCTTCTTGCTCACCAACATATTCATCATCAAGGATCTCTCTTAGACTATCGATTTTCGGCGCAAATACATCTTCCATCTCCTCACTCTCAGCATCTTTTTTCCTCATATCAACTTCTGAAAATTCTTCATCTGTAAACTCTAATCTCAATATTAGTGCTACTTCCAAAAGGGGCCTAAACCTTCATAATTTAATTATCTTCAGGTGGTTCTAAAACAATCGTATCTTGAGTTGTCAAAAACATTTTATGATCTTCTTCTGTCTAATTTGGATTTTAAGCATAGACCTAATTAAATTTACCATGTGCTTTTCCTCAACATTATAAAGCATTTCGTAAGAACTTGAACCATAAGGGTCGTCCCAAACCTATAAAAGCGCTACAGCGAAAATATGATAAGTGGTTTACTTGAAGACCATAAGAAGAATCAGCATATCTGGAGATCTCATCTTCATTTCCCATATTTTCAAGTTCATCTTCAATCGTCGGCCATGTATAAAATAAATTGCCTGAATCAACTATGACAGTTTCAACCGAAATCCAGAATCGATTCTTTCCAAATCGGCTATTACAAGCATTAGTAAAACTTACATTTTTAACTAACCAAAAATTCAGAATTCACTTAGGGGAAATAGCACTAAGAATTTTTTTACCTGCCATACAAACCTTTCTCTTTTTCGACATCTAGCTCTAAAGAATCTTTTGAAAAAGCTAAAATTCTAAGTCACTTAATAATCTTAAAACTTATAAACAATACCATCATCGTCGACTTTCACATCTAATCCTAAAAAAAAAAAATCTTCATTTCTCAATTAATTTAAAAAACATTACCTTCAGCTCCAGTTTCTGCCTCATTTTTTAAGCCTTCTTTTAAATCTTCTAAAAAAATTATTTAAGTTTATATTATTTATTTACCTTCATCGTTAGATGTCAAAGAATCCAAAATGACTGTCAAAACTTTTGAATTAATTAAATTATTAGTTATTTTAATATATATGTTTAACCTTGTTCGTTTGTAACTTTGTTGTCTGATCTACCATCTTCTTCTGCTTCTTGAGGTTTCTCTTCTGTGGTATCTTCTTGGGCGTTAACTACTGCACCACTCTCTTCATCAACTGAGTCTCCTGAGGTGCTTTAAATTTTTATTTATTTTAGAAAAACGTTTGTTTTATACCTGCTTGAACGTTTTCTTGTGTTTCCTTCTCATCTGCAGTTTCTTCTTTTTCTTTTTGGTTTTCAGCACCTTCTGTCTCTTCTGCTATTCCTGATTTTTGCGATTATCACCTTTGAATTTATTTATATAGCTACCATCTTTTTCAACATTTGTTTCTTCTAATTTTTCATTGCTCTCTCCAAATTTTCTTCTTTTTCTTCCGTTTTGCTCTCTTCCAACGCATCTACTATGCTTTTATTTTCTAAAGTAATTTTACAATAAATAAAAATTAATTAAACTTGATAAAAAGTTGATTACCATGTCTTCAAAAATATTTCTTGATTACAAAAATTGCTAAAGGTGATAATGGTATGGAAAAGTGAATTCTGAATTTTAAGGCTATTAAAGTAGATTAATTACCGAGTGCTTCTTCCCATGTTACTTTTGAGGACCTTCGACTTTACAGTCGCAGACAACAGGTTGTTGCTCTGCTGTAATTTCTGGACAGCTTGTCTCCTGCTTAGATTCTTCCCTTATTCTGAAATCTTCTGGGCCACAATCAAGTTTGGCGAGATATGTGTAAATCTCAATAAAAAGATCAAGCGGTATGCTTGCACTTCCTCCTTCTGGCTCTTCTGTCATTAACTCGCAGAAAAGTATCATTGCTCTTGTCAAATTCTAGAATGTATTTTAGTTAGTAGAATTTAAATTTTTTTTAATTTTACTGGTTCTATCGATCCAGCGGCTAATGCGATGAATTTTTTCCATTCGATTTTGTCAAAAAAGCCGCCTACTTTGAACAGTTCTTCTAAAGGTTCCACATTGAGGCATACACCTTTCCATCGAGTTTCTAGTGTATCTCTGGATACAGTATCTCCTTTTCCAAGCTAAAGCTAATTTTAGCAAAAAGAATTGACAAAATTAAATTACTTGGTTTATAAGAACTTTGAGGAATCCTGGGGAAAGTCCAGATTCCGAGATTGGAGGTGGATACTCAAATCTTTCTTTTACTGGAGGTGGAACGCCTTCTTTCAACGCATGGAAATATGCCGATGACCATAAAAGAAGGTCTGAAGGCTGCGTACGAATCGCTGCTTTCGCATATTTCTTAAGAATCGATGGCAAATTCGGCGGAATTATAATCTGCTGAGAGCAATACATTTGCTCGACAAGATCCGGCATTTTGTCGACTTTTTTAATGCTCTAAAGTACAAGAGAACCTTGAATCTGTTGCATGGCAACTAGAAAAATAAACAATCTTTATTGATTTTTCCAAGTTTGTTATTTTTTACAAATAAAAATGTTTAAAGGTTTTTTTGTCCACCCCTTGGTGAGGTTGCCACCCCCTTTGATGCTTCACCACCCCCAGGGAAGCTGAGAAGGTTCTGTGGGATGTTTTAAACAATGATCATAGTAAAGTATCTCTCTAAGTTTCGGCTTTTGCTTTATATATCTTCATATTATGCATCATAATAGTGACATCGAATCCATACTGGAACCACTTGTGGTTGCTGGAGAAGCGATCGGTTTACGAAGAGAATATTACGCTTGATGATTATAGTCCGAAAGAGATGGCCAATGAAGAGGTGAGGATAGCAGAAATATATCCGAATTGTGGGCTTGAATATATGTGCCCAGACGATACATTCCCTGTGCATGTTTATACAGGAGTCGACAAAGATGATCAGCCACGATTATGCGTCTCTGGTAAATATGTCGGCGGAGGTGGTCGAGGTTTAAACATCGCTGTCGTCGAATCTCGTTACTCACAAATCCTAACTCTTCAAAATTTCGACCTCTACAGTCAAAATAGCACTTTCTTAGAAACATGGTTGGACTCTTATTTAAGACTTGATGATATTGTAATTGCTTTTACATTCGATGAAGCATCCAAAGAGTTGAGCAAAAAGGCGAAAAAAATGCTATACCAATTAGGAAGTGGGAAAATTCAAGATCTTCAGTATAGAAGCCAATGGTATATGATTACTCAAAAAGGATATCTGGTTTTACACCACTGGAGCAAATAAGTTATGCTAGAAATGATCGCTGGGGAGAGGCGATAGACCAAAGGCTGTGTTTCCGAAAAAAATCGAACCTTTGATGATTTCTCCAGATCCTTTCCCACGTTCGAATCCTTCACGTGAGCATCTTTGTACATCATCTAAAGACCTCAGCTGTCGACTTCTGCGGACCTTTAGCTCGACATGAGCCCATATACCATCATTAATGACAAACAGGAGCCTCATCGGAAATCCAATTTTTTCAACCCCAATGGTCGTCATTGCTGGAAAATCTATAACGACTTTGGCCCTACTTTAGAATCGATTGTCTACCAACCAGGCGTTCATTCAGCAACTGTTTTTGTCATTCAAGAAGAAGGGCGCGAAGAAGTTTACAATTTGACAAAAATCTTCGGATTTAAGCCATTAATTTTTAAAGATAAATACCTCCCCATGCCAAATTATGAAATTTACTTTGGCTTAAATTATATTCATGAGAACTACCCTAAGAAGAAATATGCTATAGTCATAGAAGAAGGACTCATACTGTCTCCAGACTATCTTTTTTATTTAGCTCAAACTCTTTATATTGCTGAAAGAGACGATTCAATATTAGGCATCTCCGCATGGAATCCATATGGCTATAAAAGCTCTTCAGGAAATCCATACATAGCATACAGAGTTGAAGATTTCCCTGGCTTAGGTTTTTTAATCAAGATGCAAGTTTTTGAAAAAAGTATGAAAATGAATATGGAGAAATGCTGCCACAGTCCGTCATACTATGGATGGCAGTACATCCTACAGGAAAACGAAGGTGAAATAATTATTCCTGATGTCTCCAGGGTTCTAATGAGGCCGAGAGATATCCAAGGTAAACCTGAAGATGACTACAAGCTCTTCACGACACCTCGACTTACCAACAAAAACCTCAACGTATGGATCGAACGACCGCAGGATCTATTAAAAGACCGCTATTTTCAATTAATGGCCAATTTAATCCACAGCAGCATAACAATTCATTTAACCAACGACGACCTCGATCTCTGCGCCAACAAACGCAATACAGCGATGAAAATAATGTTGAGCGAACTCAAAAACAAAGTGTTCGCTCTCTACTACCAAGAAGAGAACTGCGAATGTCAAGAAAGACTGAAATCGTATCTTAAATGCTTCCAGATATTTTTACCAAAATATTCAAAAATCCAGACTCTCTATAAAAAAGTTATGAGGCTAACGACTAATTCGAACATCATCCTTTTAATCGAAGCCACCTCACCTTTCGCCAAACATAAAAAGAAACAATTTAACCTGTGATAGTTCTAGCCAAGTGATTTCCACAAGAAAAGGAGACTATGGGCTATATTTTCGATGAGGATGCTCTAAGGATCGTAGAGAACCTACAAGCAAGCAGTCAGCCAATCAGAATCCATTGTTGATTTTAATAATCTTAAGGGCTCTCTGGCTCATAGTCAATGAACCAACCTACATATTTGTTAGTGTTTACGTTTGTATTTTAATAAAACAAAGTTTTGATTCGCTTTTTATAACTTTTAAAGTATAGAATTTTTAGGTTTGTTCTTAAATAAACTTTATTTTCGCAAACATGCCAGTTTGGGTTAGTTTTATTTTAGGTTGGTAGTTTTTTATTCGGCTGTATTAGCCATTAAGTGATGTTTTTATTATTATTTTAAACTGTTTTATTTAATGGAGTTTCTCTGAGGCTTGCCCAAAGAATCCTCCAATCGTCTGTCGGGTTTAGACTTCAACAAAAAGGGAAAAAAGGAAATAAAAGTAAACAATAATGTTAAAAGAAACATATATTTTTCAAGTCATATATCTATACTTACACTAAGAATATAATCGTGCCACTAAAATAACAGGAAAAATTTTTTTCAAAAATTTTAATTATTCTAGATACATCTATTTTTCTCAGCTATTAGAATTTTTCCACAAAAAGCATAAATGTATTATTCTTCAATACATTCTAGTTTGTACTAAAATCTAGTTTTATGTATAAAAAGAAAAAAAACCTTGAAAGATTAATACAATAAAGAAAAATTGAAATTACAGTAAAAAATTTTGTTGAATTTTATATACAATGTGTGGGTATCTAAAAAGGGTAGGAGAAACCTCCTGATCAAATAAAAACCATGAAATTTTCTACTCTGAAGTTAATAGAATTTTTTTTAAATATATTTATCTTCCATATAAATGTCCTACTATACACCTATGACAATAAACCTTTTTTTTTGTGTTCCCATTATCAAATTACAACATTAAACCTACATAAATGAAAAATTTTTCTTAATAAAATAATTTTATACCATAAATGTACTCACAAAGCATTTTTATGTCTGTTCATTTTTATCCCGGAGGGTAACTATAAAATTCTGCCCTTTTTCTCGTCGGTTCTATTGCACAAGTACGAACCCACTCAGTTAATTCTAACCAAGCAATATTTTAAAAATAATAAACTACTTCAGATTAAAAGGATTAAAAATAATTTTTAAGAAAAATAAAAGCATATGATATTAAAATATTTTCATCATAATTTTTTTTTTGTTTTTTAAATTTTTTTTAAATTTTTTTTTGACATTTTACACCATTAAAATGGGATAAGTACATACATTGAATAGTGTTCATTAGAAATTGGTGAATCACAAAAATGTTATCACTTTGCGTATTTTAATGGATTTAGGCTATGTGTACAATTAAGTCCCAAAACTACACACAAAAATACATAAAATAAATGATGTTAAAAGAAAAAACTAAAAAAAAAGGGTGAGATTTGAAGAAAAAGAAAATTTAATGATGTTCTGTATGTACAAGGATGATTAAAAGAAATTCTATGTGACGGCGGTGAGAAGAGAGTGTGGAGCTTGCATATGAAGGTTGGGAGGCGAAGCAAGGACTGGGAGACCGACTTGTGTAGCGACTGAAACGGTATGGAGTGGTTGTGGAGTCGGAGGGCTATGAATGATGTGGGCGGTCATTTCGCTTGTTTCCCCCTTGATGAGTTGTTTTAACATGAACGCGTTACTCTTTTCAACAAACGCTTTATCGAAATGGGCATAATTACTTTTGCCGGTCGCGTGGCTTCTTCTATGCGAGACGAGGTGACCTTTGCACATAAAATCTTTAGGGCATAGATCACATCTGAAAGGCCTTTCGACGGGGCCGTTTTTCTGATGTGATCTAGCGTGAAACATGAGGTTACCCTTGAGGGGAAACGATTTTCCGCATTCGGTACATACGTACGGTCTGTCTCGGGGATGGGTCTGCATGTGCTCGACAAGATGTTCTTTTGTTGAGAACGGGGTAGCACAAATAATGCAGTTGTACTCAGAGCCTTGGACATGCTGCCTAACGTGTCTCTTGAGGTGTTCTTTCCTCGTGAAAGTCCTGTTACAGTACTCACAGCTATGTGGAGACTCACCTGTGTGAATACGAATATGGTTTGTTAGATGCTCTTTACGAGTGAAGCTCTTAGTACAGTAATGACATCGATGGGGGCTTTCACCTGTATGCTGCCTAATGTGATTGGTCAAATGTTCTTTCCGGGTAAAGCTTTTGTGACAATAAGTACATTTATGAGGGGACTCGCCTGTATGACGGCGGACGTGATTCACAAGATGGTCCTTCCTTGTGAACGCCTTCGGGCAGTACTGACACGGATATGGCGTCTCTCCGGTATGCTGCCTCTCATGATAAACCATGTGGTCTTTTCGTGTAAACGTTTTCGGACAATAATTACACTGGTGAGGAGTCTCCCCCGTGTGGTGGCGTATATGATTCATGAGGTGCTCCTTCCGAGTGAACGTCTTTGCACAGAAGTCGCACCGATGTGGGGTCTCGCCAGTGTGCCACATGACATGGTTCTTGAAGTGATCTTTTCTCGAAAAATATTTTCCGCAGACGTCACAGTGGAATGGTGACTCAGTAATAAATGATCGCATAGAAACTGCGATTTATACCACGTCGGTTGATTATAAAAAATTAAAATCTGAAACAAAACAAATTTCAAATTAGCGACTGGCAATAAGGCGATGCTATCTCATGGGCGCATCTCCTCAGAAAACAAAAAGTAACGATCGGGAAGGGGGAGGGGTCGGATTCCAGGAAAATAAAACATACAGGGCCGGGCGGTCGTGTTCAAGAAATTTAACGCTAGTTGAAACTTCCCCCTCTCTTCCCCGTCCCACCATATTGGACCCCCCACTCACCCTCCCACCCACCCTCTAGTAGTTATAGAAAACAACACAAAAACTAATCAATACCGACGAAAAATCGACAAAAAAAAAACCAAAAATTAAATTCAAATTTGAAAACTAGCAAGCGGGGGGAGGGGGAAATTGTTTTCTTTTTAACCAAGTCCCCGACCGGACGATTTCCGTCAATGACCTTGGATTTCGATTTATTTTCTACGCCAGATTTCAGGGATAAATAAATCCAATTTAATTATTATTAATTAATAAAAGTGCATTATAATACAATAAATAAGGTGAACAATGCATTTTAATGACGCCGACTTGCCAATGGAAAGTTTTTGAAAACACATTATTTTGGGTTTATTATAATATAAAATATTATTAATTGCTTGATTGGAAAAATGAATTTGTAAAATAGAGAAAATAATGGAAGAGAAAAAAATAAAGGGAAGCCATTGGGAGGTTAATGAGAGGGGAAAAGATACTCACTATTTTTCCTTTATGTCATTCGAAGCAAATTGAAATGCTTCAAAAGTTCTTCTTTATTCTCTTCAGTCTCGAAAAGAAAAAGGCGAAAAACTCAAAAGAAGTCACGAAAAAAATGAAATAGTAAACTTAAAAAACTTGAGTGTTCGAACGAAAAATAATTCTTGAAAACAATTACATGTCCAGAGAGGCGGAGAAGAGACGGAAAAGCCGTAACGTTGAGGACGCGACGTCGGGCGATGGATCAATCGGAAGCCATTTTTAGTTGAGAACACTCGAGAATGCGCCACAGTCTCGGGCGGCCCCGCTTCGCCCCCCTTTCGTCAATAACCCCGCAGTTCCGCACCCCACCCAAACCACTTTTCTCGCCCAATCCCAAAACTCCGTCTCTCGCAAGCCTCAACAAATGAAACATTGAAAAACTTATACGTTCTCAAATTCAAAATCCTTTTACACTAGTCTCCCAATCTTTCACTATTTTCTTCCACTTTCAAAGATACACAATTTTTTAGCCGCCGTTTTGTAAAATTTCATTTTAAACGCCAAGAAAAGAAACTAATTTTTTTCGCGCTATAAATATGTGGGAAGATATCCAAATTTTGATCACTCATAATACCTGCAAAAAAAATTGGGATGAATGACTGATTTAAAAAAAAAAAAGTTCCTGTGGATTATGGATGCAGGAAACTGCCTGCATTTTTTGGGGCACAAAACTGTGTTTTTTTGTTTTTAAGACTGGCAGACCACTTCGAAAAATTTGAAAAAATTAGGTTCCCATAATTTTTGCGAAAAAAATGCTTTTCAACTATTCTTCCAATCTTTCACTATTTTCTTCCACTTTCAAAGATACACTATATTTTAGCCACCGTTTTGTAAAATTTCATTTTAAACGCCATGAAAAGAAATTAATTTTTTTCGCGCTTTAATATGGGACCATTTCCAAATTTTGGATCACTCATAATACCTGCAAAAAATTGGGATGAATAACTGATTTAAAAAAAAGTTCCTGAGGATTATGGATGCAGGAAACTGCCTGCATTTTTTAGGGCAGAAAAATGTGTTTTTTTTTTGAGACTGGCCCACTGCTAGGAAAAATTTAAAAAATTAGGTTCCCCATAATTTTTAAGAAAATAATATGCTTTTCAATTATTCTTCCAATTTTTCAATATTTTCTTCCACTTTCAAACATACACAGCCACCGTTTTGTAATTTCATTTTAAATGCTAAAAATGAAACTAATTTTTTTTTTGCGGTTTAAATATATGGGACTACATATTCCAAATTTTGGATCACTCTTATACCTGCAAAAAAACTGGTGTGAATACCTGATTTTAAAAAAAGCTCCTGAGGATTCTTTTAACTGCCTGCATTTTTTGGGGCACAAAAATGTGTTTTTTGTTTTTAAGACTTGCCTACCACTCCAAAAAATTTGAAAAAAATTAGGAATACTACTCCCATAATTTTTACGAAAATAAATAGGTACTTTTCTACTTTTCTTCCAATTTTCACTATTGTCTTCCACTTTCAAAGATGCACTGTATGTTAGCCGCCGTTTTGTAAAATTTCATTTTAAACGCCAAGAAAAGAAACTAATTTTTTCGCGCTTTAAATATTATGGGACTATTTCCAAATTTTGGATCACTCATAATCCCTGCAAAAAAAAAAAAAATTGGGATGAATACCTGATTTAATTGGGGCCCCTGAGGGCTCTTTTACTGCCTGCATTATTTTGGGGCCCAAAAATGGTGTTTTTTTTCCGTTTTTGAGACTGACCCAAAAAATTTAATTTAAAAACCTAGGAGAAAAAGAGAGCTATTCGACGTTTGTGAAATAATTTTTTTAAAAAAGTCGCCCTGAAAAGTTAATAAAATCGGAAAAAAAAATCTACTAGGTAATTAAAATTTAAAAAAAAAATCATGTTTCCCGGTAAAATATAAAAAATACTCGTTTTTAATTAGATTCAAATTCATTGCATCCAGCTGATCCAAGTCGAGTTTAAATCTTTTTTACCCATCCGCATAACATCACTATTAAGTTTGAAAGCGATAGGATGAATGGTTTGGGAGATTCGCAGTTTAGGCCCTAAGTAAAGTACCATAACCGCTGGTCCGATTCAAGCTGTTAATGAACTCATAAATTCTATTGTTTTAAAAGTGTTAAATATAAAATTTCAAGGTCGTCAAGTAAAAATTACCCAAGTTATCATGCGATTATACAGGGTGTCGGGAATTCATGGCATACATCTGGGAGAGTGATAAAAAGTGGTTTTATGAAATAAAGTTAAATGTAAACCCCCCTTAAAATCAAAGAATTTGATGGTGTAGTTTAAAATGCGTTTAGATATACAGGGTGCCCCCAACAGAAACTAACTTCGTTATTTCAAATGAGAACCCCTAATTTTTATTTCAGATTCGTAATCTACGCAAAATTTCAAGTTGATTTGACTATTCATATGACCATTTTCTACAACTTATTATATCAAATTTTAGTGTTTTTTGCGCTGAAATCCGTTAAAATCGACCTAAGATTCTCATTTTTTTAAATTCCATTTATTTTTGTCCTTATTCTGTCTCAAATTCAAGCATCTTCGCATTCTGCATCACAAGATGTCATCGCTAACCGCCTTTTTTCAAGAGAACCCCAATTTTTATTTCAGAAAATTAACGGTTTGTGTTTCGGAATTTTTCTTTCGGACCATAAATTTTGAAAGAGCTACAGCGTCTTTTGTAGCTGTGCATCAAAAAGAAAAATTCTGTTAAAAAATTGTTAATTTTAATTTCTGAAGTAAGAAATTTGGTTTTAACTGCTTCAAAGAATTTTCGCTAAATAATCTTCGACAAAAGCCAGGAGTAAATAGAAAAGTAAATAAAATAAACAATTTTATAAAACTAAAAATAATCAATAAACATTTCAAAATTCAACAATTTTTTAAATGAAAGCACTTTACTTAATAAAAAACCAACCACCCATTAGGCTTTAGAAAATCATTTTCTTAGGAGTATTTTTAATTGCGCTGAAAAGTAAAAACTAAAAATCTATCAAAAATATTTCCACAATTTTTAATTTTTCTCAACGCTTTGTACAAAGGGACATAAAGTATTTATAATTTTAAATTAATTGATACTCTATGGTATGCATTGCTTAATACCCCACGAAGATTCCAAGTGTTTGAAAATGTCTCAGGCTGAGTATTGTAATTTGAGTCGACAGCTTTGGCCCAGATTTCAACCTAAAGAAACTTAGATTAATAATAAATAAAAAAATTAAAATACCTTTTTTTGTTGATTTTCAACGGGTATTTGTGCAGTCCATAATGTCCATCCCCAATGATAAGGATGTTTGGCTGAATCTTGATTGACTAAATCAGCGACATGCCAGGTTTTTCCTTGATCAATTGTGACATCGACACGTACTATTTTTCTCCGCCACCCGACCAAGCGTAACCTTTGACTAAAACAGTTTTGTCGACGACGTTAACAGTTTGGTCGTTTTTAGGAAAACAAATTGCGGAGATGACGGGCAGTTCTTGAATCGCTGGAGATTTCGAAAAGTCCACTGTATCCCAGTCGGTACTCGGCGAAAATCCTTTGTAATCGTTACGCTGCCAATGGCTTTCGCTTTCTTCTTTACTAACGATTATTTTACTTAGCCATTTGACATTACGAGCTCCGACTGTTCCAGGGACTACGACTCTGACAGGAAAGCCATGATCTCGACTAAGCGGCTTACCGTTCATTTCATAAGCTAATATAACATCTCCTTTAGGATCCATCGCTTTCTCAATCGGTATTGAAGCTCCATAAGGTGTATTTGTTGGATCAGTATCAAAACCTTCAAACTGAAATATATAATTTTCTTAGGGTAATGTTTACTTGGGCATTTTCATAAATTTAAGCCCTGACTTAGGGTTTCTAGCCAAATAGTTTACCTGAACATGTTCAGCACTTGTATTTTCATTCAAGCCTAAACTTCGAAGAACATCATGCAATTTAGGGCCAGACCAAGTAGCGTTTCCAATAGCAGCATGCCCCCAACTCAGGCCTTTGACCGCTTTTACCTTAAAATCAACAAAATTAGAAGAAATGAAGATTAAAAAGTAATTACTGCGCTCATTTCACTTCTTCTATTTCCAGCACACATAACAGCAGCGACGACCGTGTGCTTGGGAAGCTTCTTAATATCTTTTAAGGTCAATATCTTTTTTTTAATATCTAAACCTTCAATTTCCAATTCATAAGTTTCTGGATCGATTTCTGGCACTGGTAGGTGATTTCGTACATAAAAGAGGTCGCTAAAAAGAATAATTTACTAATTCTGGCAACCTTTGGTTAGTCAGACTAGAAGATAATTATGTGTTCTTTGATTAAATAAGCAAAAAAAGGGGATTCTCCTTCAAAAAACTGACAAAAACACCCAAAGAATTCTATTTAAAAAAATGCGTTTCTTAGCCTAATGACCAAGCAAAACTTCCCAAAATCCAATAAATATTGTGCCTTAGAGAACAAGGAAAAGAGGGTATCACTGTCGATAAACTGACAAAAACACCAAAATATCGTCTTTTTTTAATTGGGGAAAGGGGGGTCTTATGACCAGGAAATTTCGGATAATGTGACCATAATCCAAAGGTCTATGGCGATCTTTTCGGCTAACAGAACGTAAGAAAGCTAGCAAAAAAAATTAACCCTTTGGAGACCGTGTCTGACGCCGGATTCTCTGCGCTACTGGCGCAGCACTTTTCCCCCTCACTTCTCCCCGACCGCTCTCAGCGCCCAGCAAAGCACAGAAAGCAACGAGTGATGCGATCATCACGTAGTTCACTTCTACCCCAACAGGTGACCAGTTTTTGCATGTCGCTAGCGCCACGGGAAGCGAAGGTATTAAATATCTTAGAGAAATAAAAGGCTTCCCGCTGGGCAACTATAGTCGCCTGCGGTCTCCAAGCGACATGCGCGCATGGCAACTATAGTAGCCTGCGGTCTCGAAAGGGTTACTGGCAAAGCGGTCCTGTGTGCTGCATGTTTTCCACAAAATGCATAAAATCTTTGGAATTTAAAAATTTACTTTGGGGTGAGAAAACTATCGACTAAAAGTTCTGGAGGAGGTTCTGCGTTAAAAGGTTTAGAAGAACTCGGTTTAAGAGCAGGATGTCTTATTGGATCATCTGAATATGGATCTTCCATATTCTTTGTCGCCTCTTTGGCTTCTTCTGGGTCCAGGTTTCCTAAAAGAAAATTAAAATAAAAAAATCAGAATAGAAACTAATTTACCAATTCTGTACTGCTCAAGCAATTTAAGGATGTGAGTCTGCTTGTGTAAGCCATACAGAAGCCAGAAAGGCTCGACAGACCCTCCAGCTGCCAACATGATGGCATCTCCTCCAGGATGCTCCTCAATAAAATCTGTTATGTCATATACACCTTCGCCAAACGTCACCCAAATCCTTTTTTCTTTCGTCGTATGTTCAGAAACATCTGTCAACTTATATTTTGGCAAACCATCGACTTTACATCCAAAACTTTTGATTTCTGCAGCCTTGAGACTTTGGTCTAAAACTTTTTATTAATAATATTTTTTTAAACAATAAAATACTTTTTAAATAAAAGTATGTCGAAATTCCCAACGCAAGGCTGACTCCGGCCAGTCTGTACGATTGGTTTTTCAAGTTTTCTTCATTATTTGAGTAAAAGACCGAAGATGTCCTTATGAGGCGTTTATGGTTTAATAAAATCCTTCTAAAATTTAACATTTTGATGAGATATATTAATGAAGAAAACAAACCTTATAAAAATTTTGCTCATGATGACCAAAGTTAAAAATTAAAAAGTGTTTAATATCTTAATCCTTTTATCTATCTGCTTACATAATAATTAACTTTGTTTGCATTTTTTGAGAATTTATTTAGGCCTTGATTTTAGGGTGAAGATCTGTCAAAATGTTCAAGAAGGTCCCACATGGCTACACATGCAGGTTCGGTTTATCAATTTATCAGAAAGGTAACTTTTTTGTTATCATTTTGGAGCAGAATATTCTAAAATTATGAGAATCTAGGTATGTATACATATTATGTTTTATAAAAGATCACTGTTGATTTTTAGTGAATTCACAAAATGAGCCAATTTTTGAAGACTGCGTTGAGGGTGTGGAATGTCCAACTGCAGAGTGTGAGGTATAGATTTCATGCAGACAAACTGATAGATGGTCCGAGAGCCAAGCGTCATGGCTACAGCAGTAAAATTCTACAGAGAGGTCTCCTCCCTCACGTGGACGGTCCTAGACTACCAATGCCTGTTTACCGTCCAAAAGACGCCTGGAACCAAAAAGCCGCGCTTTTCGGACAAAACGACTACATAGATATTCTCGGTGGTAACCCGTCAAATCCCGATCCGGGAGTCCATCCTTACAAACTACTTTATCATCTTCCACCTTGGGTTCGTGGCGTAAGTGGCAACGAATATCAAATGCTTTTACGAAAACGTAAAATGTTAATGACGACCAATTATCCATTAGCTAGGCCTACTAAGTGGCGAGAGTTAAATATGCGAATAAACTATTTGTATAAATTTCTAAACCAAAAGACACGAACTTGGTTTAGTAGAAAGTAAAACCAACATCATTTTTAAAATGTATAGTTTTTTCAATAAAATTTATCTCTGCCTAAGAAGTTTCTTTGAAAAAAAAAAAATTTTTTTTCCCTCAATATGAGCAAAAATTGTGAAAATTGCGATCAATCAGACAATTTGATTGATGGTGATTCTTTCCCTCCTTTATACTTCCCCCTCCTTTATAGTTTCCCTCTCTTTGTTATACTTTCGTTCCCTTATACTTCCCCCTCTGTTATACTTCCCCCTCCGTTATACTTCCCCCTCCTATATTGTTACTTCTTTTTAAGGAAGTTTTTGTTGGAAGCTCTTCAAACCAGTACTTTTTTCACGCTTCACTTACTAAAAATTTGGGAAGACCTTCTCCCAAAAACCAGACATGGATATTCCACTAACTTCTCTTCAAGAAAGTTATAAACCTTTAAAATTTAAAAAATTTTATTTGCATTGTAAACCCTTACTCTGTTATACCCCCCCGTTATACTTCCCCTCCCTTATACTTCCCCCTCCGTTATACTTCCCCCTCCTATACTGTTACTTCTCTTTAAGGAAGTGTTCGTTGGAAGCTCTTCATACCAGTACTTTTTTCACGCTTCACTTGCTAAAAATTTGGGAAGATCCCAAAAACCAGACATGGATAATCCTCTAACTTCTCTTCAAGAAAGTTAAAAACCTTTAAAATTTAAAAAATTTTATTTGCATTGTAAACCCTTACTCTGTTATACCCCCTCCGTTATACTTCCCCTCCCTTATACTTCCCCCTCTGTTATACTTCCCCCTCCGTTATACTTCCCCCTCCTATATTGTTACTTCTCATTAAGAAAGTTTTCATTGGAAGCTCTTCAAACCAGTACTTTTTTCACGCTTCACTTGCTAAAAATTTGGGAAGATCCCAAAAACCAGACATGGATAATCCACTAACTTCTCTTCAAGAAAGTTAAAAACCTTTAAAATTTAAAAATTTTTATTTGCATTGTAAACCCTTACTCTGTTATACCCCCTCCGTTATACTTCCCCTCCCTTATACTTCCCCCTCTGTTATACTTCCCCCTCCGTTATACTTCCCCCTCCTATATTGTTACTTCTCATTAAGAAAGTTTTCATTGGAAGCTCTTCAAACCAGTACTTTTTTCACGCTTCACTTGCTAAAAATTTGGGAAGATCCCAAAAACCAGACATGGATAATCCTCTAACTTCTCTTCAAGAAAGTTAAAAACCTTTAAAATTTAAAAATTTTTATTTGCATTGTAAACCCTTACTCTGTTATACCCCCTCCGTTATACTTCCCCTCCCTTATACTTCCCCCTCTGTTATACTTCCCCCTCCGTTATACTTCCCCCTCCTATATTGTTACTTCTCATTAAGAAAGTTTTCATTGGAAGCTCTTCAAACCAGTACTTTTTTCACGCTTCACTTGCTAAAAATTTGGGAAGATCCCAAAAACCAGACATGGATAATCCACTAACTTCTCTTCAAGAAAGTTAAAAACCTTTAAAATTTAAAAATTTTTATTTGCATTGTAAACCCTTACTCTGTTATACCCCCTCCGTTATACTTCCCCTCCCTTATACTTCCCCCTCTGTTATACTTCCCCCTCCGTTATACTTCCCCCTCCTATATTGTTACTTCTCATTAAGAAAGTTTTCATTGGAAGCTCTTCAAACCAGTACTTTTTTCACGCTTCACTTGCTAAAAATTTGGGAAGATCCCAAAAACCAGACATGGATAATCCTCTAACTTCTCTTCAAGAAAGTTAAAAACCTTTAAAATTTAAAAAATTTTATTTGCATTGTAAACCCTTACTCTGTTATACCCCCTCCGTTATACTTCCCCTCCCTTATACTTCCCCCTCTGTTATACTTCCCCCTCCGTTATACTTCCCCCTCCTATATTGTTACTTCTCATTAAGAAAGTTTTCATTGGAAGCTCTTCAAACCAGTACTTTTTTCACGCTTCACTTGCTAAAAATTTGGGAAGATCCCAAAAACCAGACATGGATAATCCTCTAACTTCTCTTCAAGAAAGTTAAAAACCTTTAAAATTTAAAAAATTTTATTTGCATTGTAAACCCTTACTCTGTTATACCCCTCCGTTATACTTCCCCTCCCTTATACTTCCCCCTCTGTTATACTTCCCCCTCCGTTATACTTCCCCCTCCTATATTGTTACTTCTCATTAAGAAAGTTTTCATTGGAAGCTCTTCAAACCAGTACTTTTTTCACGCTTCACTTGCTAAAAATTTGGGAAGATCCCAAAAACCAGACATGGATAATCCACTAACTTCTCTTCAAGAAAGTTAAAAACCTTTAAAATTTAAAAATTTTTATTTGCATTGTAAACCCTTACTCTGTTATACCCCCTCCGTTATACTCCCCCCCCTTATACTTCCCCCTCTGTTATACTTCCCCCTCCTATACTGTTACTTCTCTTTAAGGAAGTTTTCGTTGGAAGCTCTTCAAACCAGTACTTTTTTCACGCTTCACTGGCTAAAAATTTGGGAAGATCCCAAAAACCAGACATGGATAATCCACTAACTTCTCTTCAAGAAAGTTAAAAACCTTTAAAATTTAAAAAATTTTATTTGCATTGTAAACCCTTACTCTGTTATACCCCCTCCGTTATACTTCCCCTCCCTTATACTTCCCCCTCTGTTATACTTCCCCCTCCGTTATACTTCCCCCTCCTATATTGTTACTTCTCATTAAGAAAGTTTTCATTGGAAGCTCTTCAAACCAGTACTTTTTTCACGCTTCACTTGCTAAAAATTTGGGAAGATCCCAAAAACCAGACATGGATAATCCACTAACTTCTCTTCAAGAAAGTTAAAAACCTTTAAAATTTAAAAATTTTTATTTGCATTGTAAACCCTTACTCTGTTATACCCCCTCCGTTATACTCCCCCCCCCTTATACTTCCCCCTCTGTTATACTTCCCCCTCCTATACTGTTACTTCTCTTTAAGGAAGTTTTCGTTGGAAGCTCTTCAAACCAGTACTTTTTTCACGCTTCACTGGCTAAAAATTTGGGAAGATCCCAAAAACCAGACATGGATAATCCACTAACTTCTCTTCAAGAAAGTTAAAAACCTTTAAAATTTAAAAAAATTTTATTTGCATTGTAAAAAAATTTTGAGAATCATAAATGTTATAATAAAAAATGGTGGTTTAAGATTGTTGGCAAGACCTAAAAACAAAAATAATTATTTTGCTTTATTTAAAAAAAACAAGCCAAACTTTTGCATATTCCTCCATAGTTGTAATAACCATATTGGCAAACACAAACACCACTGGCACACTCCATTGTATTTTTAAATTCTTCTCCGATATAACACTGACTTTTGTTGTAGCAGCTTTCCCCTAGACCTGAAGAAATTTTAAGTAAATAGTTTTAAAAAAAATTCTTTACCTCTATTTCGAACGCATACTCTATCAAAATGATAGCTTTGAAGACAAGTGCACTTTTCACGGTGGCAAAATGATGAATCTCCGAGCCTTTCTTGGCATTGGTTGTTCATAATGCATGGCCCTCCTATGTCTTGAGCGACTAAATTTTTTTTTAGTTGTAATTTCTTATTTTATAGTTTACCTGCTAAGCATTCATGGTTATGAGGGTCTGAAATGTAGCCATGATTGCACTGGCAGTGACCTCCTCCATCTTGGCCAATAACACAACTTGAAAATTTTAAAGATGCACACTCATAATTTGATCTACAGCTAGCTCCAACGCCTATTTCTTTAATTTAAAAAAAAAACTCTTAAATTTTATCATACTTGCTACGCATTCTGTCATCTCTTCGTTAGGTATAAAATTGTGTTTACATTCACATGTTTTCTGCATATAGCAATAAGAGTTGTCCATATAGCAGTCTTCATCGTAATCGCAGTTTGATCCTAAAGTGTATCCTTGTCCTACAAAAAATTGGTGTTTTTGCTTTTTTATCATTTACATACCTAGTACTTGTGCAGCTTGCACGAGTAATAAAATTACTAACATTTCCAGACTAGTTTCATCTCCACTTTTCATAGAATTAAAAAAATTCTTTATGGGCCACCTAGAGGACACACCTTGTCCCTTATCTTATGATAACGTTCGAGATTAATTTTGAACTTTCAATTAGGTTGATAGTTGAGATTCAACAGGAAGAATAAAAGTTAACCGGGGAAAAAAAAAATCTTATTTAACAAACATAAATACATAGATATAAAGGCTATTAACAATACTTATAATTTTTAAAAACTTAAAATTATTGGCACCAAAAATTAACTAAAAAAACAAAAATTACGATCAATCGTATAAATTCAGTCTCCCACCTTCCAGTAAAAAAATTAAAAATTTACAAAATTTATTATTAAAATTGTATTAAAATAATAATATAAGTACAAAAAATTTTATACAAATATAAGTAATAAAGATTCTTAAAACTATTGTTCCGGTCGGTTGTGTGAAAAATTTTGCTGTAACAATGGCCTTATAGATGATTTTGATTAAAATTTGGCACTGAATGAGCAATTTGATTTTAGGAACGAAATCTACTTTGAAGATTGGAGGGCAATAGACGGGTACATACCTTTCGCCATAAAGACAACTGGACATACTTACAACATAACATACTCTCGAAATAAAATGGACATAAAATGGAGGATAAACGGTCAAATCGAAGTATTTTCAACATAAAATAACCTCTAAATAAAACGGAAGAAATAGAAAACGGTTTAAACCGTTTTTAAAGGATCTTGCAACTCGACATAATCTCGAAATAATCTCGAAATAATCTCGAAATAAATGAACATAACGTGGAGGGGTTGAAGGGGACGGGCGGGCCCAAGGGGCGAATATAATTTTAACTCGGAAGTCTGACACATCCGCGCCCCTATCGTCTACGTGACTATAGGCTGACAGTTAACCCCCTTTTGCCATAAAACGAGCACATCCTCGCGAGAGGAAAAAAATTAACCCCCTTGTGTCCAAAACGAGCTGATCCTCGCCCTACAGGGTGAGCAAATCCTCGCGAGAGGAAAAAAATCAACCCCCTTGTGTCATAAAACGAGCTGATCCTCGCGAGAAAAAAAATTAACCCCCTTTTGTCATACAACGAGCACATCCTTGCGAGAGGAAAAAAATTAACCCCCTTTTGCCATAAAACGAGCACATCCTCGCGAGAGGAAAAAAAATTAACCCCCTTGTGTCACAAAACGAGCTGATCAAATATATTTCGTAGAGCTGTGTAGTAATGAATGAAAGTTTTAATTTTAAAATTAAACAATGATAAAAGTACTTGGTTGCTCCTTTAACGTTTCGACTTCCGAGAATGAACGGTGGCGAGGAAGTAGGGGGGTGTGCCTCATGCCTGTCAGCCTATAGTCAGTCACGTAGACGCTAGTGGCGCGGATGTGTCGTAACTCCGAGTTAGTCACGCTCCCGTCACCCTCTTCGCCGCTAATTGTTATGTTGAGATTATTTCGAGATTATTTCGAGATTATGTCGAGTTGCAAGATCCTTTAAAAACGGTTTAAACAGTTTTCTATTTCTTCCGTTTATTTAGAGGTTATTTTATGTTGAAAATACTTCGATTTGACCGTTTATCCTCCATTTTATGTCCATTTTATTTCGAGAGTATGTTATGTTGTAAGTATGTCCAGTTGTCTTTATGGCGAAAGGACTGCCCTCCAATAGACTAGGAAAGTAAGAAAAAAATTATGGCGATTTTGGTTTAGGCCCTGGACGAAGTGTATTGTTCCTCGCCTTAATTCTCGCCTGAAGGGTAAGCAATAATCCAGCCAAAACGTCATGATTGTGAAGTTTTTTCCCAAAAAGTAATCTCTTCACCGAATCATCATATGTGAGTAAAGCGACCATATTTTGAAGTAAGAAACCTTGGCAGTACTCCATCAGTTGGCATGCATTATAAACCTAAAAATACATAAATTTTCAGATTAAAAAAAATGTATGTTACCTTAGCATGTATGTACATAGAAACGATATTATCAAGGTCGACCATTGTCGAACACTGCGCTTCACAAAATCGTAAAAGGCCATCAAGTTGGAAAAAATTCGCAGCCGCCATTAACTCTAAAACATCATTTTGGTCTACTTCAAGACCCTCGCATCCTCCATTATAAAGAAACTGCATAACAAGCTGAAAACATATGAAAAATTTAATAAAAATGTCGGGATATAGTTTATTAAAGAAAAATTTAACTCCTAGAGCTTTAAATTTAGCCAAAGATATAGTAAGGTTGTCAGAAAAAAATAATTTAAACCAACAAGTTGGCACACATGTTGATTCAGCTTTGAAAGAATTGAAAGAGCTTCTGGAGGAAGATGAAGACTTAGAAAAATATTTTTTAATTGAATTAATCTCATTGCGAAAACTACTATTAAAAGCACCAAATCAAGAAGTAATAATATTATTTTTCCATTATTATAACATATTTTAGGTAGAATGGGGCAAAAGATCCTCCACAGAAAACGAAATACAACAAATTTGTGAAAAAATCAAAGATAAAATAAGCAAATTAAGATCAATAATAAATGAAGAAAACAAAATTTTGAAATCAGAAGAGAAAAAGGGAAAACATTATGAGCCATTTGACCCAAATAGTTATATACAAATAGGAATCGATTTAAAGAATAAAATAAGATGCGTATCATTTGAACCCAACGAAAGCGTGGCTCACTACATAAAAAGAGCGAGGGATTTGAAAGTTACTGTTTTAGAAATAGCCATGGATTTAGAAAAGGATGAAAATCTGCCTGAAGACATCAAAAAGAAAGTACGAAAGATGATAAGATCGTGCATTTTTTGTTTTTCAATCAACTCATTGGCAGTGCTTGATATTAGAAAACATATTTATGAACTGAAGTAATGTATTTTAGAATTTTGAGTTATAATATCTTTTTTCTCAGGGAGGTATTGAAAACATACTCATTCGGCTTTGATCTTATTTTTAAAATAAGAAGAATAGGAGTACATATTGACAAGATGATGCACTTCTGCGATATAGAAGCCGCATTAGATAAAAAAGATTTAGAAAAGATAGAACTTGATAGAGAAATATTAAATCAGAAGTTAAGGCAAGGTAAGGTCCAGATGTGGCCGTATATTGGAACAGTGACACAAATGGAAAATGATCCATTATTTTCATGCGTTGAACATGCAAGATTGAGTACACCTTCAATAAATGATTTCTGACCTGAAAAATGTGATATCGGATGTCATTGATTTGAACGATGGGGGGATTTCCTTCGCAGAGTTTGGAGCTAAGCATTCCTCTGAATCGTGGGGATGAGGTGACCAAAACGATCTTATGCGCATAAAAGACTCTTCCTTCCACTCTGAATTGTACGTCGGAGAGTTCAGGGTTGTTGACAAACTTAGGGTCGATTCGTGCTCCGCCGTTGAGAGTAGAATCACGGATCGGCCTGATTGGTTCCCAGCCGTAACAAGTCGAAAAAATATCAGCCAAAAGCAGTGTTGTTCCTTCTACTTTGCTGTACCGGAAGATATTAAAAAGCAAAGGGAGGCATTCGTCGACAAACTGGGCAGAACAGTCGTCGGGCCAAACGTGAAGAAAATCCTGCAGAAGCTGATCAATCATGCTTTCAATATGTCCGTGTGCGGTTGCCAAAGTAGACATCCAACTATGAAGACTCCAACAAACGCCCAAATTTCTCAAATCGAGTGTTATTTCTGTTTAAAATTTTAAGTTTATGTTAAAAATAACAAAAAATTAAGGTTACCTAAATGGTTGTTTTCAGTGCTATGATACATAGCTTCTTGCAGACATTTAATTTGCGCTTTTCCTAATTTAATTAACTGATTAGAGTTCCCTTCTCCGACCTAAAAAAATTATAGTTACACAGTTTTGGTTTATTCATTTTTTACTTGTCGAGGGCGTCGTTCGGCAGTGAGTTGATTAGCTCCTTCAGCAAGAATTTCTTCTAATGAAAGAACTTCTTTTGTATTCTGGTTTAAAGGATGAGAGAGCAATTTGTGAAGAACGGTTCTCTGACCATGGGCTGCAGCAACAGCGAAAGCGCTGTAGCATCCTCTTTGTGCTGAACCGGAATACGACCCAGAATCCTTATACACGGTGGAAAGGAACGGGTGTGCTCCATGCGATAGCAACAAAGACACCATTTCCAAATTTCCAGATGCAGATGCAACTTGGAGTGGTGTCATTGTGGGCTTCTCTTCACTCAATCTGGCCCCTCCTTCCACATGAGCCCCTCTTTCTAAAAGTAACTTTGCTATCAAAATATTTCCCTGTAAAGCTGCATAAGTTAAGCTGTCCAGTGTTGGGTCTCCGCTTGGACGTTCGGACATCCCTATAATCAATTATTTAATTTTTATCAATTTTTTTTAAGCTTACCGGTGATCCTTGCGGTGGAGTTTCTAAATCTGGATCACATCCAAATTCCAGTAAAATTCTAACAGAATTTTCATCATTGTTTACACAGGCAAGCATCAAAGGAGACAAACCATTATCCCCAACAGTATTAAGCTGTAAATTTTGTTAAAAGTATTGTATATGTTATTAAACAAATACCTTAGTGCTAGGAAGTAACTGCAGTGCATGAGGTACCATTTCACGAATTCCTGACCCCAACATTCTAAATGCTAACCCAATTTTAAGTTTTTTAACAGCATCAACTTCTTCACCACATCTTCTGGATATGCTTTCGTCACATCTATTAGGGAGGAAAAGAGATCTTTAAATGTTAAATGGATTTTTAAGACATACCCTGGTTGCCGAACAGGTGAATCGACACCGGGCAAAAGTAGCCGCCCAGCTTGCATGATGTCATCTTGATCCACAACTTGAGAATGTCTGTATTGTGCATGGCTGATGCTGTTCTTACCCATTCAAGAAGAGGAGGGAGAACAACATAAGCTCTCTCATAAACAAGCTCTTGAACTGAACCACAATGCTCAAGCTAAAAAGTTATTTTAATTTTTTTCTATTTACTTAATGAAAATTACTTGAGAGCATCTCATGAAGTAAAATAAAGCTTGAATAGCTTGTGGAGAGAACTGAGGCCTGGAGGGCAAAACTGAAGATGAAGTTCGAAGTAAGTCAGCCAATTCTTGAACTGATGCTACGCATGTCGTCAGCAGGCTATGGTCTCTTTTGCTTGAAACCGAACTGCAAGTTGTATCAGTTGCTACTGAACTTACACTTGCCCATCTCGGCAACGCCAAAGTTCCTATTAAAAAAAATGATTTAAAACTTTGGGCAAGCCAGCAGAACACCTGTTTTCAGTTCATCCTCCAGTGTTTAAGGCACTGATTTTGAAAGTTTAAACAAAAAAACTTACCAGATGCAGTTCTTCCAGTATTGAGATGAGCATATGGTTGTAGAAGACCCCATAAATCACTATTATTAGCGATCGCATGTTCAAACATCGATGCAGATAGCACAGTATCCGGCTTTGAAGGTAAACACTGTAAAATAATCTCTTCCAACAAGTTTTCAAGCCCTGCAGCTAAATAGATGGCAGCGTATTCATGAACGAACTTTCCCAGGCGAACATCGACCATCCATCTATGAAATCGCCCCACAGACAGATTCAAGCCGGCTCTTTGAGATTTACTTTGTTTCATTTGATCGCCAGAAACAGCAAACATCGCCCCTGATCGTAAACATGCTTTGATGCACGAATCCGCCAATACTGGACTTAATATAATTCTCAATGAAGAAGCAATCTGTAATTTTTTATAAAAACTAATTCTTCAAAACTAAAAATTACCTCATGCTTTCCACACATTGCCAATGGTTTTGACAGTCTCTGCGCCTCTCTTCCTATCCTGACTAATGCCCTTTGAAGAAGATAAGAAAGTCTCGGAACTGTTTCCATTGCAACCCATTCCATAGAACAGCGAACTCGGCCACTCTGAAGAACCTTCAGCACATCATGATTTGACCAAGGAAGTTGTTGAAGTTCGACCAGTCTAAAATGTATTAACATAAATAATTATTGATAATAAAAAATACCTGTTGTGACTGTCCACCCAGACGAATTCATCGGCCGAAGTTACGTTAGTGTTTATGGTTTCTAAAGAGGAATGTCTGATTAATCTTCGGACAGCGGGTTCACTACCTTCGCTTCCACTCAGACTAGAATAAGTTGAAGTTGAATTTGAAGTATGTGACCTCATAGTTAATTGTGAATAGCTAACTTGATATCTTCGATTCCAGATCCACATGGGAACAGCTAAAAAGGGTTTTTATACTCTATAAAAAAAATTTTATTACCTTGGCTGGGGTGGCTCTATGGCGACTTCTGCTTTGAATACTTTTCCTATTTGAGCGACTCTGGCCAGGCATGATTCCTGCAGAAAGTCGCCCGTCTTCAGGTACAGAGTTGAGCGGAGGACGATAATGATGGTGTCTATCAGCAGTCGGAGAAGAGCTGAGATGGCCATCGGACATAGAAGCATGTCCTGAAGTTCTGTTATCATCAGACGAACTTCCATTTGAATCCGCTCTTCTCTGAACCAAATTGTCAAAACCATTTTTCACTTTATCATGTCCTTACCTGTAGAAGTCTGAGCTCATTGACATGATGATGTGGAAGTGTCGATAAATTGTTTTTATTTAATAATTGCCTAGGGGTCGTTACAGGCCTTGAAGGGGGTGTTTCTGATTCTTCAGGTCTGCTTACATCTTTATTGATATGACAACTACTGTTGTTTACTGGTTGACTATTTAACTAAATAAAGAAATTATAATTTGGTATAGAAATTTATATTTAATAATACTCTAATGGGGGTCGCCGGTTGAGAAGATGCAGAATCCGAATTAGACGACGGGGACGACGTTTTGTTGGAGAGTTGTACGGAACAAGCTCTCTGCTACCATTCCCTGCACCACTTGGTCTAAAAAATTTAAAATTTTTAAATAAACATCAACCAAGTATTTTTTCTCAAAAATTTCTTGAAGATACCTCTCATCTTCTTGAGGACCCGGAACAAGTACAATGCTTTTAAAAGCTCCATCTTTTTCGCACAAAATAAAATTGCTATTTGACTCCTGATGTATTTTAATTTTGGAATGAAGAGGAGTTGAGCCCAGCTCTTTGCAAAGCCGGCAGTTGCAGTTTTCAGGGCAGCAAATCATGAGGGCAACATCACTTTTTCACTCGACTCGTTCACTTCTCGATTGGTACTGGGCGAATGAAAGGTGTAAATCTCCTCCTCCTTTCAGAGGGTCTAATCTACCGGGTATCAATTCCCACTTTGTGGGAAAAAAATCTTTCGGAGAAAAGCCCATCTAACCCCATGAGAAAAAAACACGCTCGGGATCACAATGCATAACAACTTTCATATAAAATTATGAATCCCAACATTCTATTAGGTTTAATGATCTGGCACTTTCCTTTTCCATTATTATACAAGAAATTATCATTACACAACCGAAATTTTGGATTCTTATCATTTATCAAAATAATTTTAGTAATTGCAAGCAGCAGCACACAGAAAGCAATGGGAAAAACCTACAGCGAACCACAAGAGAGCAAAAATTTTTTCTTGCCCAATTTTTTCAAAACTAAAATTGATAAAACTCCAAATCCTACAAAGAATTTTTCCAGTTCAAAACTTTCATCCAAATAATTTAAGGAGGTATGATGGTTTTTAAGTGAGTTGCTTTGCAAATTTTTCGTTGTTAACAACGGTTTTCGGTTTTTCCCTTCTATCTCGGAAACCGTCGCACAAAACGAAAAAATGTCCTAAGTAAAAGTTGTAGGTACTGAAATTTACTACATAAAATATTTTATTAGTTTTTTCCGTTAGAGCAATACTTTAGGAGATATGGAAGTATTTAAGTTGGTTGCTTTGCAAATTTTTCGTTGTTAACAACGGTTTTCGGTTTTTCCCTTCTATCTCGGAAACCGTCGCTCAAAACGAAAAAATGTCCTAAGTAAAAGTCGTAGCTACGAAATTTACTACAAAAAAGACCTCATTGGTTTTTTTGTCAGAGCAATACTTAAGGAGATATGAGGGTTCTTAAGAGAGTTGCTTTGCAAATTTTTCGTTGTTAACAACGGTTTTCGGTTTTCCCCCTTCTATCTCGGAAACCGTTGCTCAAAATGAAAAAATGTCCTAAGTAAAAGTTGTAGGTACAAAGATGTCCTACAAAAATTTCTTTATTTATTATTTGCGTAAGAGCAATATTTAAGGAGTTATGAGGTTAAAACTAATAATCCTACAGAGCCTGTCTGAAAAATTAAAACCTTCATATCTCCTAAAATATTGCTCTGACGGAAAAAACTAATAAGATATTTTATGTAGTAAATTTCCGTAGCTACGACTTTTACTTATGACATTTTTTCGTTTTGAGCGACGGTTTCCAAGATAGAAGGGAAAACCCGAAAACCGTTGCTCACAACGAAAAATGTACAAAGCAACCAACTTAAAACCCTCATATCCCCTTAAGTTAGTCATCAAAGACACCTTTCAACCAATAATTTTTAAGACTTCATTACCTTAAGTGAGGAAAAAAAGTTTAGGGAAAGAAAAGGAAAAATGAAAGTGAACTTTCTTCTCAGAGTGTTTAATTTGCAACAATAAGGGTGTTAATTTAGGTTCTCACATTGTGGCCGCCTGATCACACATCTCGAGTGCGAATCACACCAATTCACTTTCATTTATCCTTAACAATGAACTCTTCAGAGAATAAAATTCACACAATTAAGTCATTTTTTTATATAAATTTACTTTCTTCACCTATTAACTTTTTAAAATTTTACCTTCGGGTTTAGGTCTGAGGATTTCATGGCCTGCTTCAGTAGTCGGACTCCTGTAATGGTCAGCTCCTCTGAATTCAGGCATTGGAGGACTTGTCGCCATGACACTCTGAAAATTAAAAAAAATGAATAATTTGAAGAGAAAACGAGAGTTTAAGTACTTACTGACAGAGCTGCATCAGTCGAAAAATCGCCGGAAGACGGCGAAAATGCACGTTCCTGTCACATTTTCTTTACCTGAAATAAAACTATTAATAATTTTTTTAAATAAGTCCCATTGAAGCAATTTTGATTATTTTGTGATTTTTTTCTGCGTTTTTTGGATAAAAACCGACGGAACAGGCATAAGCGTCAGTAAAACGACAATTTTCAGCCGAAAACCAGAGAGAATGCTAAACATTCGGGAAATGACGGCTTTTTGGCCGAGAGCCCGCGAAAATGCCCTAAACATCCCTTAAAATGACATTTTTTCAGCAAAAAAAAGCGAAATTGCCCGGATAGGACGGCTTCTGTGCTGTAAGCCGGAGAAAATACATACATCAGTAAAACTACAGAACAAACCGGCGGGAATGGTCTAAAAATCCGATAAAATACAAGTTTTTCTTGGGAAAATTGGCCCTAAACATCCGTTGAATCAACGCCTACTTGGCTGAAAACTGTCATAAATTAGCGAAAGGTCGACTAAAATGACTATTTTTCAGTCAAAAAACGGTGGAAACACCCTAAACGTCGTTTATTAAGACAATTTTTTAGACGAAAAACAGAAAAAAAAATTTCTTGGGAAAATTGGCCCAATGGAAACAACGCCTTCTTGCTGAAAACTGTCATAAATTAGCGAAACATTGACTATAATGACTATTTTCAGTCAAAAAACGGTGGAAACACCCTAAACGTCGTTATTAAGACAATTTTTTAGACGAAAAACAGAAAAAAAAATTTTCTTGGGAAAATTGGCCCAATGGAAACAACGCCTTCTTGCTGAAAACTGCCATAAATTAGAGAAACGTTGACTAAATGACTATTTTTCAGTCAAAAAACGGTGGAAACACCCTAAACGTCGTTTATTAAGACAATTTTTTAGACGAAAAACAGAAAAAAAAAATTTCTTGGGAAAATTGGCCCAATGGAAACAACGCCTTCTTGCTGAAAACTGTCATAAATTAGCGAAACATTGACTATAATGACTATTTTTCAGTCAAAAAACGGTGGAAACACCCTAAACGTCGTTTATTAAGACAATTTTTTAGACGAAAAACAGAAAAAAAAATTTTCTTGGGAAAATTGGCCCAATGGAAACAACGCCTTCTTGCTGAAAACTGTCATAAATTAGCGAAACATTGACTATAATGACTATTTTTCAGTCAAAAAACGGTGGAAACACCCTAAACGTCGTTTATTAAGACAATTTTTTAGACGAAAAACCTTAGAAAAAAAAATTTTTCTTGGGAAAATTGGCCCAATGGAAACAACGCCTTCTTGCTGAAAACTGTCATAAATTAGCGAAACATTGACTATAATGACTATTTTTCAGTCAAAAAACGGTGGAAACACCCTAAACGTCGTTTATTAAGACAATTTTTTAGACGAAAAACAGAAAAAAAAATTTCTTGGGAAAATTGGCCCAATGGAAACAACGCCTTCTTGCTGAAAACTGCCATAAATTAGAGAAACGTTGACTAAAATGACTATTTTTCAGTCAAAAAACGGTGGAAACACCCTAAACGTCGTTTATTAAGACAATTTTTTAGACGAAAAACAGAAAAAAAAAATTTCTTGGGAAAATTGGCCCAATGGAAACAACGCCTTCTTGCTGAAAACTGCATAAATTAGAGAAACGTTGACTAAAATGACTATTTTTCAGTCAAAAAACGGTGGAAACACCCTAAACGTCGTTTATTAAGACAATTTTTTAGACGAAAAACAGAAAAAAAAAATTTCTTGGGAAAATTGGCCCAATGGAAACAACGCCTTCTTGCTGAAAACTGTCATAAATTAGCGAAACATTGACTATAATGACTATTTTTCAGTCAAAAAACGGTGGAAACACCCTAAACGTCGTTTATTAAGACAATTTTTTAGACGAAAAACAGAAAAAAAAATTTTCCCAATGGAAACAACGCCTTCTTGCTGAAAACTGCCATAAATTAGCGAAACGTTGACTAAATGACTATTTTTCAGTCAAAAAACGGTGGAAACACCCTAAACGTCGTTTATTAAGACAATTTTTTAGACGAAAAACAGAAAAAAAAAAATTTCTTGGGAAAATTGGCCCAATGGAAACAACGCCTTCTTGCTGAAAACTGTCATAAATTAGCGAAACATTGACTAAATGACTATTTTTCAGTCAAAAAACGGTGGAAACACCCTAAACGTCGTTTATTAAGACAATTTTTTAGACGAAAAACAAAAAAAAAAAAATTAATGGAAACAACGCCTTTTGCTGAAAACTGTCATAAATTAGCGAAATTGACTAAATGACTATTTTTCAGTCAAAAAACGGTGGAAACACCCTAAACGTCGTTTATTAAGACAATTTTTTAGACGAAAAACAGAAAAAAAAATTTCTTGGGAAAATTGGCCCAATGGAAACAACGCCTTCTTGCTGAAAACTGTCATAAATTAGCGAAACATTGACTATAATGACTATTTTTCAGTCAAAAAACGGTGGAAACACCCTAAACGTCGTTTATTAAGACAATTTTTTAGACGAAAAACAGAAAAAAAAATTTCTTGGGAAAATTGGCCCAATGGAAACAACGCCTTCTTGCTGAAAACTGTCATAAATTAGCGAAACATTGACTATAATGACTATTTTTCAGTCAAAAAACGGTGGAAACACCCTAAACGTCGTTTATTAAGACAATTTTTTAGACGAAAAACAGAAAAAAAAAATTTCTTGGGAAAATTGGCCCAATGGAAACAACGCCTTCTTGCTGAAAACTGTCATAAATTAGCGAAACATTGACTATAATGACTATTTTTCAGTCAAAAAACGGTGGAAACACCCTAAACGTCGTTTATTAAGACAATTTTTTAGACGAAAAACAAAAAAAAAAATTTCTTGGGAAAATTGGCCCAATGGAAACAACGCCTTCTTGCTGAAAACTGTCATAAATTAGCGAAACATTGACTATAATGACTATTTTTCAGTCAAAAAACGGTGGAAACACCCTAAACGTCGTTTATTAAGACAATTTTTTAGACGAAAAACAGAAAAAAAAAATTTCTTGGGAAAATTGGCCCAATGGAAACAACGCCTTCTTGCTGAAAACTGTCATAAATTAGCGAAACGTTGACTAAATGACTATTTTTCAGTCAAAAAACGGTGGAAACACCCTAAACGTCGTTTATTAAGACAATTTTTTAGACGAAAAACAGAAAAAAAAAATTTCTTGGGAAAATTGGCCCAATGGAAACAACGCCTTCTTGCTGAAAACTGTCATAAATTAGCGAAACATTGACTATAATGACTATTTTTCAGTCAAAAAACGGTGGAAACACCCTAAACGTCGTTTATTAAGACAATTTTTTAGACGAAAAACAGAAAAAAAAATTTCTTGGGAAAATTGGCCCAATGGAAACAACGCCTTCTTGCTGAAAACTGTCATAAATTAGCGAAACATTGACTATAATGACTATTTTTCAGTCAAAAAACGGTGGAAACACCCTAAACGTCGTTTATTAAGACAATTTTTTAGACGAAAAACAGAAAAAAAAATTTCTTGGGAAAATTGGCCCAATGGAAACAACGCCTTCTTGCTGAAAACTGTCATAAATTAGCGAAACATTGACTATAATGACTATTTTTCAGTCAAAAAACGGTGGAAACACCCTAAACGTCGTTTATTAAGACAATTTTTTAGACGAAAAACAGAAAAAAAAATTTCTTGGGAAAATTGGCCCAATGGAAACAACGCCTTCTTGCTGAAAACTGTCATAAATTAGCGAAACATTGACTATAATGACTATTTTTCAGTCAAAAAACGGTGGAAACACCCTAAACGTCGTTTATTAAGACAATTTTTTAGACGAAAAACAGAAAAAAAAATTTTCTTGGGAAAATTGGCCCAATGGAAACAACGCCTTCTTGCTGAAAACTGTCATAAATTAGCGAAACATTGACTATAATGACTATTTTTCAGTCAAAAAACGGTGGAAACACCCTAAACGTCGTTTATTAAGACAATTTTTTAGACGAAAAACAGAAAAAAAAATTTTCTTGGGAAAATTGGCCCAATGGAAACAACGCCTTCTTGCTGAAAACTGTCATAAATTAGCGAAACATTGACTAAATGACTATTTTTCAGTCAAAAAACGGTGGAAACACCCTAAACGTCGTTTATTAAGACAATTTTTTAGACGAAAAACAGAAAAAAAAATTTCTTGGGAAAATTGGCCCAATGGAAACAACGCCTTCTTGCTGAAAACTGTCATAAATTAGCGAAACATTGACTATAATGACTATTTTTCAGTCAAAAAACGGTGGAAACACCCTAAACGTCGTTTATTAAGACAATTTTTTAGACGAAAAACAGAAAAAAAAATTTCTTGGGAAAATTGGCCCAATGGAAACAACGCCTTCTTGCTGAAAACTGTCATAAATTAGCGAAACATTGACTATAATGACTATTTTTCAGTCAAAAAACGGTGGAAACACCCTAAACGTCGTTTATTAAGACAATTTTTTAGACGAAAAACAGAAAAAAAAAATTTCTTGGGAAAATTGGCCCAATGGAAACAACGCCTTCTTGCTGAAAACTGTCATAAATTAGCGAAACGTTGACTAAATGACTATTTTTCAGTCAAAAAACGGTGGAAACACCCTAAACGTCGTTTATTAAGACAATTTTTTAGACGAAAAACAGAAAAAAAAATTTCTTGGGAAAATTGGCCCAATGGAAACAACGCCTTCTTGCTGAAAACTGCCATAAATTAGCGAAACGTTGACTAAATGACTATTTTTCAGTCAAAAAACGGTGGAAACACCCTAAACATCGTTTATTAAGACAATTTTTTAGACGAAAAACGATAGAATGCCCTAAAAATCCGTTGAAATTCGACAGAAGTCGCTTAAACATAAGGCACCAAAAATTTGACAAGCCATGATCAAATTGCTACGCTTTCAAACTGAGGCTTTAATTGAGGCGCTCGGGTACGAAGGGCGAACTCAACATCGGACAAAATTTTTTAACTACCTTAAAGAAGTTATTGTGATACCCTCGACGTCGGGTTTTTGGGGAAGGGTCTTCCAGTTTTTTTTTTTCATTTTCAGATTCTAGACCTCTTGGTGAATACACCCATATAATTTTTATGTTGAGTTCGCCATTTTTCCCCCTTTAAATACGTAAAAACCGAAACTTTAAAATGCAAATATCGAAACTACGTTTTGTTGAGTTCGCCCTTCGTACCCGGAGCGCCTCAATTGAATGATTAAAAAACAGCGGCAGTCTAGGAACAAATTTAAAATTAATTGTCAACGCCGATAAAAATAGAAAGAGGGGAAAAAAGTAAACGATTACACACGTGTACGCACTCTCGTACAACGCCATAATCCCCGTTTTTTTCTCCATGCCGTCACGTCATGTCCCGCATTCAGAATTCCCGACCGCCATGGACATCGTGATTTGAAAGAACTGGAAACTGGTTCCCATTCCAAAAGAGTAATTAACTAATAACATAACAGGCTCGTTTTAGCTCATCATTTTTAAAAGGGCAAAAAAGAAAAAGGCGATTGTTCTCGATGAAATATTCCTTGGGACTTTGGGAGCGGAAGGACCGCAAAAACTACTTCCATCTTCTGAACAGTTATCCCAATAAATTAGCATACCATTAAAATTTTTATTCGTTACTCTTTTTATTTTTCCCTAATTTATTAAGCCATTTTTCAAAAGTCAATTAAATTTATACAATCCTGAGTTTAAATCATCGAAATTGGAATAAAAGAGTATACACCAACGTTCATTAAAAAACAGAATTTTTTTTATAAGCCGTTTTATTTTTTATAAGTTTTT
>JACGAQ010002641.1:0-38539 GCA_014119065.1 Orius insidiosus
TCTCAATTGCCACCGGATGATGTGGTGCATTAATTATTTTTCTGTCCTTCAACAAATACGGGACCAATTCTGCGCCCAACACCCCATGAATCTCCTTGGGAGTCGAAAAATCCTCATCCGCCAAGTTTAATTGTCTTAAGTAGGACAATTCAGATACTTCTACTGCCAGTGACGGCATCTTCTCGACAATTTTCTCTACTACCAATGCTTCGATGCCAAATGAACAATTTGCATCGAATCGAGAGGAAAAAGTCAAGAAAGTCTTTCCTATGACTGGACTTTCCTTCCCACCCATGCCTAAAACTGCAAATCTGATCTTCTGCAGATTCAATTTCAACCGACGACAAGTTTCCGCAGTCAAAAAATTGCTCTGACTACCTGAATCCAACAAAAAACGCACTATCTGCGTCCGACCACTTCCATCGACAACATGGACCTGTGCTGTTGACAAAAGCACTGTAAATTCTCCCTTAAAAATTCTAGGCTTAGCTACTGCGCACACATTCGTACTAGTTGAGGGACCCACAGGTTTCACAGGCTCAGTATTTTCCTTTGGTTTGAAAGGGAAATGTATCAACGAATGATGAGGAAGGTCACAATCCTTGCAAGGCTTAGTTTTCTCGCAGTTGGATGCAATATGCGATGAATTTAAACATTTGAGACACAAACGACAACGTTTAACCGCTTGAAACCTATCCCAAGGGGACATTTTCAAAATTTTTCTACAATCGACAAAATTATGGCCTTTTTTTTGACAATGCTCACAAAACGCTTTGTTCTCCGCCGCTTCTACCACCAAGGCATGGGTTGTTTTCGTATACTTCTTTTGCTCGCTTTTCGATTGTACATTCTGCGACTTCTCTACCTTAAACGACCTTAAATGAGTTTCCACAAACTCCACTAAATCCTCATAAGTGGTGTACTCTTATCTCTGATAGATGTCTCAAATTCTCTGCGGGACTTAGAATCTAGAATCTTCAAACCTTGATATAAAAAGATTAGCCCTGACAAATCCTCTAAATCTAACCGCCTCAACGCTGCGACCGCAGCACAATACCCATCTAAGAAATTCTCCAAATTCTCTCTAGATTCCCCTTTTAGAGGTTGGAATTCGAATACTTTTTCTAAATAATTGTCACATATTACCCTTTTATCATCATATCTTTTCCACAACAAATCTTTAATGATGCTGTAATTTTCTGCAGTAGGTGGGACTTGTCGACAAACCCGTAGCGCTGCACCTGACAATCTAGAAATCAAAAAAGAAACCTTATGCAAGTCGGTTAAATTAGGATTCTTATCTACCAATGAGACGAATAATGATGAGAACACTGGCCATCTTTCAGCACTACCAGAAAATTCCGGTATCTCCAACTTTCCCAACAGCATCCTAGAATCCACTAAAGAATGAGTTTCCTCTCCTTTTACTGCTTTAGGAAGTTCCCTCTCCTTTTCAACCTTATACTCTTTTGCAATATAACGAATAAAATCAACCTGGTCTCTGAAACTGGTAATTTGAAGTGTATACTTCTCATCCATCTCCAAATTCATAATGTTGATTTGATCGTCCAACTCTTCCAGTTCCCTCACTGTGTCCGTCAACGACGGATACATTATCCTAAACGCCTTTAAATTTTTGCTGTCCACCTTCGCCGCTGGAACGTCAATGGCCTTAGCGTATTCATAGAGACGTTGCAGACGCGCGAATATCGTCTCCCTTTTTTTCGACAACACCTTAATTTTGACATCCGCTTGAGACGGCATTTTAAAGAACAACAAAAATATTCAATGAGATTGACTGACCAGAACGACAACCAAAACCACGTGTAACTCCAAGTTTATAAACAAAGCCACAAGTCGAAGGTTATTCAGGGTTTACCCTGTCGGCAGGCGTACCCAGCGAGCGAGAGACCGGGAGACCACTGTCCGAAACCTGAAAAATTATGTCCGTCTGAAAAAGATGGATCCCCTTATCTCTTCGTTCCCACGGCTCAAACTCCAATTCCAAATTGTGAATAACGAATTACCCGAATTAGATTCAAAATCCGGTTCGGTCAGGACCAAAATGTTAACTACGCTACTAAAGTGGACTGTAATTTTAACAAACAAAAATACGATATAATAAAAATTTTACTTACTCTCCAACTGCGGCCTTCCACATTACCTGTCGGGGGAATGAAGGAAAAAAAAGGATAGAAAGGAAACCGACGTCGCTGATGATGGCCTTTTGAATTTGTCAGAAATTTGAAGGGTCGAGATGCCGGGGTTTCAAGATGATACGATATGAAGATTTTCACGATATTACAATTAATTTCAATCAATTACAATTAATTAACCGCTTATTGGTTGCCAAACCTCAAACGCAACGAAAAACGGAATGGGAGAAAAAAAAAAAAAAGGAAGGGACAAATTTTCCAAATTGATGGAGGGGGACCGCGACCTCCCACTCCCTGGACACACCTGCTGCCTAGGGATTATCTCGGCGTAACCAATATAATTTTGCAAAAAAAAATAAAACAAAATAATGTTTAATAAGCGCAGGAAGTTTAGTTTGGCCAAGTAAGCGGAAAATAGAATAATAAAGAAACAAATTAAATTTAAAGTTCATTTATTGTAAAATAATAAAAGAGTTTAAATTGTTTATCATAGAGATCAGAATAAGTCTTTTTTTTAATAGTTGCTTGAAAGTCCGTTTCCGACTTTGATTCGAGTGTTGGGCTCGAAATCCATTTCAAAATCCGGCGGAGCCTCAAAGATTAAAACGACTGTCGATCCGATCCGAAATTCGCCAACTTCCTCGCCTTTTTTCCATTCAAAATCAACTTCGAGGTCAACAGGCTCTTTTTCTATCGGACGATTGTTTGTCGTCAACGCCTAAAAAGAAAAAAACACATTTTGACTAAACTGTTTATGAAATGAAGTGGTTTTCCAACTTAAGTATTTTAAATTACTTACACTATCTTTGTAAACCCGAATGGAGCCAACGTTTGTGGCACCGACAGCAGTGAACGAGAAGAAACCATGAGTCCAAGTTCCAGTGTAGACAACTCGCTCATTCAGGCTGAAAAGTCCTGGAAGTAAAGAAGCTATCCGAGGGCTCACAGACATCAAATAACCCGGAAAATGGCGACGGTATTCAACACTAATATCGGCCGGCGAGTGAAAACGGTGATAGTCACCCGGCGCCAAATAAATTATACATTGGTAAAGTTCATTTTTTGGGTTCGTCACTATCTTCCGTTTGTAGCTTTCCCAGTCCATTTTTTTGTATGATCTGAAAAATACGAAATATTTAAAAAATTAAGCTCAATTTCGGTCAAAAAGTAACATCTTGAATTTTAATACTTTAACACATAAGAAGGACCTTTTATTGTAAGATAATTTTGGGGACTAAGTAAAAAAGGGTCTTTCTGGATGAATGAGGGGCAAAAAAAAAAATTGTACTGAACTCACACTTCTGCAAGGGCAAACTTTTTCCATGTGATTTTTCCGAGGAACTCTTGAATCTGGTAGGTGACTCCTTTGATCTGCTCAAGTTGAAATGACTCGATTTTCGATGAGTTTAAAACGCGTCCATCGGCTGGTGAAATCTAAACTTTAATACAGTCATTAAACCCCTCATTGCTTAGCGGGGGAAACTATGAGAAGGGACACTTTTTTGGCTTGTTTTTAGCCACATTTTTTTTTTTTTTTATCCCAGAACAATTCAGCAATATTTGAGACATGAGCTGGATTTACAAGTATAATATTCTTTAGTTGAATTATTTTATTACTCTCAAGTTTAAAGGCCTTCAAAGTTGATTTAGAACCTTGGCAGGCCAGGATACTATCTTACAGAAGCCTAAATGGGTTGAAAGGACTCATTCAAACTTAAATTATTTAAGAGAATAAGAAAAATAACGAACTCACAATAGCAGAATTAGAAATCGGGCGGCATCCATCACGTAATGGTCGTGTGAAGAAATCCGCAAAACATTGAAAGCTGCCATAGGACTCGCTCATTTCAGAGACGTCAACATCAAAGAATCTTGCAAACGTCGCAAAAAGGAGTACGCAAAATTTCAGGTATTGGCATCTCCGCAATTTTCCCCGCACCACGAGATAAACCTCTAAGAGGTAGTTTTTTGTACATTTTGACCTTAAAAAACAAATTAACTAATATAAGTAATAAATTGTCAAACGAATTTTGATTGAAAAATTCTTAAAAATATTTTGAAGATCCAACAATCAGAAACTGGAAGCTGACCTTTGGTCTAATATTTTCTTAGCAGGGGATAGGCTAATTTTTTCCCCAAAAGGTGCTCATGCTTTTTTTTTTCTTTCTTATTTTGAGTACATTCAACATTACCTCCCAATTTTCTTCTTCTTTTCGACGTTCTTTGTCCATACGGCGGAGTTGAAGTACACCAAGAAGGGTAATTCCAACCCCGGTGGGAATCGGAATCCAGCTTTCCCATATCCGGCGAAAAAATGGTTTCCTCACAGCCCCACCTAAAAGACGAGAAGTACTAAAACCGTCAGAGCTTTGCTAATAATCCAAGACATTGCCGACAAAAAAGAAAAAGAAATTTTTCTTTCGGGGGAAAAACAATTAATTTATCAAAGAGAGAAAAGATTAAAAATTATCTAAGACATATTTAGATTCAGATATAGTATACCTGAAAATAAAATGTCTAAATTCTAACTTTTTGAACCCTTTAAAAGTAGAAGAAACAAAAGAACATTAGAGATCACATCCAAGCAATTATCTAAAACTTAGTTTTATGTTCGAAATTAAGTGAAATAAAAATAAAAATGTTATTACAGGGTTGAAATTGAGATTAAGAAGGTGTGGAAGTCAAAATTAAACTGTAAATAGTAATTATTGAGCTTAAAAGAGGCTAAATAAAAACTTGCTTTCATAAAATAATGGAGGTAAAAATGAGTGGAGGTCCTTTTTTTTACATTATGATAAGTGGTAACAGTCCCTAGTCCAAAGAATAAAAATTCTTTTGTTTATTCAAAACTGTTTTCTAGTTGTATTAGTTGATTTTCGTTTGTAGTTTTGTGTGCACTGTTGGTCTGTCTTTTTTTTCTGCTCCCTTGGGGGCAGAAACCTGATTGACCTGTATACTGGAACATTGGCAATGACTCCAAAATGAGACAGTTAACAGGTTAGTATAACTTCGTTTTAAACAGTGCAACCACAAAAGCAATGTGTACTACTCGTAAGTAGGGCCATGATGAAAATAGCATGGCAAGAACAGCACTGTCAACAAGTTAGGGGAACTGGATCTACGAATTTGGTACTTAAACCGATGTAGACGGTGCAAACACCTCAATGGAACAGTGTCGCAATCAATCGATATCTTCTCTTCAACGGTGCTGCCAATAAAGTAATAGTCAAAAAACTTCTATTAATAGCATTCTTATTTGAATATTGACAATTAAAACTTCTAAGCCCACATTTCAGCGCTGCCAACAATATTACGTCAAAAGGTTCAATGAAAAGAGCCCTTGATCTGAAATGAATCAACAGTGTCGCCAAGTAGTAGAAGATGTTACACATTATCTTGAGCAGAGCTAAAATGTATTTCATAAATCTCACGTCCAACAGTTGCTTTGAAGTCCTGACATTTCAGTGCTTTCAACAAAATTAAGGGCACAGGGCATCAGAGAGATCTTTTTAATTAAATATATCGAAAAGATCCGTCCAACGATCCTGGCGACACCTGCTATCTTTGTCGGTTATGGTTTTAATAATTTATTATAAAACAAGCGTTTTACCAGAAGAAAAGTGTCTGAGATGAACTTGAACAATTGAATGCCGAGAAACTATCTGCCTGCCATACATCAACATCGTAGGAGATAGAATGATAAGGAACTGATAACGCGAACACCATGAAAGAAAATACGAGGTTTCAAGCTTGTTATAAACGTCGAGTGTTGCCAATAGACGGCGAGTTTTCTCTTTTCACACTTTCGTGACATGTGAAGCAGGTCGATTAATTACTTTTCTTGAGATAAAAAAAAAGGAGGGAAGGGGGACTCAAATAAAAAAAAAACATCTGGCAAGTTTGATCGTTAAAATCGACTTTTTTTTAGTAGTTTTTCTTTCATTTTTTTTATCTTCCTTGTTCTGGTTGTAAATGTGAACGTGATGTATAGCAAGGTCTATAATGTGACTGTTTTGTTGGATCTTTTGTCTGTAAGTTCAGAAATCCGAAAACAATTTAAGCCAGCTTGAAAAATTCTGTTGCTTACTATTTGAGAAAAACATTTTTTTTTCTTATAGGTGAACTGCCCAGGAGTTTGGCTCTGCCCGAAAGGTACGGTTTTTATAAAAATGACCCTTTTCGGAGTATCCGACATGTCAAAACAGGTTGGGCCAACTTTCCCACTAGTGTTCAACGAGCAGTTTAGATTGAGAAGGTTTAAATGTTGTTATAAATCCATTTATTTAATACGATTTTATTATAGGTTTTTAAACATGTAGGATCGCTTGTTGAACTTCACCATGAGCTTGAAACATCGAGGATTTCGATGGAGCTCCTCCAATATCCTGCAAGCGAAACGGAACCTATCAAACTTGCAGGCTTTTTGTCGAACCTCGCTGAGGTTCTCAACTCTCCACAGAGCGGATATAAAACAAAGCAGAGCTCGGCAGACATGGACCTTCTCTTTTCACCATCAAAAGTTTTTCCCGTAAGCTTTGGTTGAAACCAAGGAGATATATAGAAAATAGCTTGGCAAACCTGCTTAATGTCTCCATAGCGACTGAATCTTTTTTCAGGGTATAATTGCGCCGAAAGCGGAAGTCTCAACAAAAATCGCAATCGTCGAAGGCGTACAAAAAGTCGGCGAGGGAAATCAAACGTTGTCCCAGCTACGGTTTCATCACGTGTAAAAAAAAATCCAATTAAAGAAATATTATTTAAAAACAAGTGTATGAGACTAACTTATTTTGCAGAGCGGAATGGCGAGGACAAAGAAAGAGAAAATTATACGTCAGCACCCAGTTTGTCATAGTAAAAACAACTTTTCATGCAAGTAAGAATTTTCAAACGTTTAAATTAAAATAAAAGAATTTAGATGTTTTAGAAATGAATGTTTTCGTAAAGTTCCAGAAGGTGGAGACTCAAACAGAGTGAAAAGCAAAGCGTAATACATATTGATGTTCATTATTTTAACGTTAAAATTAATTAATTTTTTTTAGTTCATCAGTAATTAGCGATAATTCAATCGAAAGCTGCCCTTCATTGAAGAAAAAAGTAATTGTTGACAACGATAAATCAAAATTGTACCATAAAAGTACGAAAGGCATTCGGTGTTTATGAGCGACATTTTTATTTTTTTATTTTTAGTCCCAATTTTATCCGAAAAGGAGCTACATGATTGCCAACTGTGTACAAAATACGAGCTCTACTTCAAGGAAAAAAATCGTTCGGAGACCAACTGTCGCTGTTTATGCGCTGAGGTCGATTGAAAGTTCTCTATTGCTTTGGACGCCATATTAATTGTTACGTCTTAAATATGGCGTCCGTAGCAAACCTCCTCAATCATCAGAGTTATTAGTACTTAAAACGTCTTATTTTAGGTCTCCAGTAAAGAAAGTATTCATTCAAATAATAAAAACGAAAAAATAAGTAAGAAACAAGCGAGTTTATTAACACAAAAATAACAAATAATTTTTCAAGGGCGAAAACGTAGCGAGACGAGGTGAGTATAAAGTGGCTACCATTACGCAAGACTGGGACGTCGTGCGGGCTTAAAAACCCTTTCGAGTTAAAATAACTATGGAATTTAAAAATCCTTAAGGCGGATCAGACCACAAAATTCAACCAAGTGTTAGACAGAGATGGAAGATGCCTAAAATTACTTTCCAATATTTGAGCACTAAAAATCGTCGGAAAATTTTTTACAAAAGCTCGTTCTCCTTATTTTGGAAATGCCCATCCGGTCTTGGGAGCAGTTTTCCGAAAAAGTTTTCCTTCGGAAAATAGAAATTTTATTTTTCGACTAAAACATTTTTTCAAAAAAAACCGTCAGCCATATTGTAGGGTTTGACGAGCTGTTTCCAAAAATATTTTATATAAGAAAATCCGATGAATAGTTTCGTCGTAATCCTTCTAGAAAGATTCGGCGGAAAATGCCGGGAGGAGTAAAAGAAACGGAGGGCGCTATCCCCCCATTCGAGGTCAGAGAACAATTAATCCTCTCAAGGCCACGCACTATCCAATATTTCTTTAGAATTACATATTTTCGTATTTGGTTCGGACTTTTTTTACACAATACATTTTTTAGTTGAACGAAGATTGTGAAAACGCAATTTTTCCTTCATATTGTATAAAACAATTAAAAAATTAAAATAAAACAATTAATTAAATGTCCTTACATGCTAAAAGATTTAAGCATAGAGGACGCCATTTTGAAACCAAATTTTTGCTTAAATAGAAAAAAAAATTAAAATAATGACCCTGCGGTAGCAGGGACTAAAAGGTAGATTTCTTTTCATGATTAAAATTAAAATGTATAAACACAAAATATATAATTATGTTATAAAAATGATGATATAAGAAAAATTGCGCAAAATTTTTCTTAAAATTTTTTAAAAACAAAAAAGTAATAAGATAGAAAAATAGTTTAGTCATCAAAACAATGAAGCGAGGGGACACTAAAAAATCAAAACAAAACATTGTAGCCCCCTCCGTTTCTTTTACTCCTCCCGGCATTTTCCGCCGAATCTTTCTAGAAGGATTACGACGAAACTATTCATCGGATTTTCTTATATAAAATATTTTGGAAACAGCTCGTCAAACCCTACAATATGGCTGACGGTTTTTTTGAAAAAATGTTTAAGTCGAAAAATAAAATTTCTATTTTCCGAAGGAAAACTTTTTCGGAAAAACTGCTCCCAAGACCGGATGGGCATTTCCAAAATAAGGAGAACGAGCTTTTGTAAAAATTTTCCGACGATTTTTAGTGCTCAAATATTGGAAAGTAATTTTAGGGGCGAAAGTGCTGCGATCTCTTGTTTTAGAAACAAAATGCTCGGGCGGTATGATCCGCCTTAACTCTGAAAACTTTTATGGCTCTACAAAAAAAAAAAAAAAAAAGAAATTGATTTTTTTTTTAGTATCGATAGTGGAACTGGCCAGGAAGAGGCCGTCTTTATTGCCATTGTCACAGGTACATTTTTTCATTTTTTAAAAGGGCAAATCGTATTAGTTCTAATACTGGATAAGTCATTTTTATCTATTTGGGTTAGGCATAGTTGCTGATGGTAAATTTTGTGGAGAATCGAATTCCGTTGGTAGTTTAACCCTATTACCAACAGAAAACGCGTAGTTCACGATTTATCAACAGGTAAAGCATTGATTCCAATGAGAAATTAATCCGTATTTTGGCTCTCCTGAAAACCTTGGAAAAATGACTTATGTTTAGAACTAACGCGACGAAATATTGATATCGCTTCTCTTTTCTTTAGATATGTAAACCGAAGCGACGATGAACATGAAATCGAACAAGAGACCAATTTCATGCCATACTTCCCAATGGAGCGAACAAAGAGAAAAGAAAAAGAAAAGGACAGCGATTCTAGAAAAAAATAAAGACGGAGCAAAATGGGGGTTAAAAACGCTTCCTTAAATAATAACCAATTTATTAAAAAAAATTTTTGTTTTTATTCTATTTTTGATACCTATAATAAGAGCAACACAACTAGGGTTGATTCAATACTATATCATATTGATTTTTTCTTCATGCTTTCCGATATTTTACACTATTTTTCGATATTTCAAAAAATCAAATCGAATAAAACATTGGAACCAAGATGATATTGAATCAACCCCAAACTTTCGGTTGCTTTTTTAGGGTTAAAATAACTAAAATCCATTTTCTTTGTCAACCTATTAATTAAAAAACGTTGTTTCAATATTTTGTAACCCTGAATATTTCTTTTTAAGGGTGCTAATGTTTCCTTCTTTTTTTCAGGAAGAAATGTTGTTCTATTTTTTGCCTTGATGACTCAAATCCAAGAGACGACTTTGAAACCTCTCTTTTAACATTTTATATCCGCCTTCATCTTTAAAACAATTTTCCGTAATAAATAGTTTATTTACATACAATAATAACTGAATACTATTTACATATTGTTCAAATAAAGTTTATTATTTACAGTGCAATAATTAAAAAAAGTTTTTTTTTTTCTCGTATCACAGAACCAAAATGTCGTGGAAGACAAAAATGGCTCAACAGGAAAATTTAAGCAGAATTTGGATAACTTAAGGGGACTATTTAAGTTTACGATTCATAATACTGATTTTAAATTCATTTAAACGAAGTAAGAAAATTTGTTGCTTATGAAGCCGTTGATATGTCCATTTGAGTCTTTGGACGAATTGACAGTTGGCAAGAGTGGCTGCGACTTTTCAGATTTTCGGGCATCAAGTTTAGCCTGAAAACAAAAAATTAATATACAAAAAAGTCCTTGATAAAATTATTACTTTGTTGTATGCTAAAACGCCCAAAACAGCGAGAGTCATTCCTAGTATGTTGTCCATGTTACTGGGTTCCCGAGTATAAAAAGTGAGATTGCGATGACGAAAAGTCGTTTTGTGGCGGATGCTACGCCATAAGTGAGTGAGCTGACCATAGACATAACGCTAAACGCAAGTATGTTTTGAAGCCAGTTTAAAAATCCATCAGTCAACAGAAGCGGAAGAATATATCCACGACCTATAAGCGACGATTCTTTCATAAGATGTCCAAGGTCGAAGAAAACCCAAACCGGGATAAAAAGCAAAAACGAAAGTCGACCCAAAACTTGTAAGAGTCGTAGATGATGGACACCAGTATCTTTTAAAACCTACAAAAAAAAAAAAAATTTTTTAAGCAAACTACTAAGCAGAATATGGGCGAAACTCCTTGGCTTTATACCAAGTATGTCTTCAAGATGTTAACATACTTTCTTTGAGAAAATGTTCTGAAGTGAATACTGCAATGTGGCTGCCAAAGCGCTCAACAAACCAACTATGTCGAAACTAAGTTCAGTCATTGTTGCAATAATGACACCCAGAACTATCGGAACTAATGACAAGTAAACCTTAAAAAAAAATTACATAAATAAGTAGTAAATTCATTGTTTATTATTATTTACCTGAAAAGTTTGCTTTTCTCCCAGAATAACCCTCGATAAAACGACGGTGAAGAGCGGCATCGTTGCTTTCACTGTAAATTTAAAAAAATTACGTTGGTAAGCCTGATCATAAATACACGTGTATGTATCAACTATGTCAATAATGAATTTTGTTTGAAAATCGTTTAATCGTTTAATTAAATCGTTTATCGTTTAAAATCGTTTAATTAAAGGTAGAATTGAGGACTTACCAGTGTGAGCATAAGACACGGGAACTTCCAGATGCTGACATGAGTGAAGACGGAGGCGATGAATTTGCCGAGGGCGAGTGGTAGGAGGAATTTAAAGTAATATTTCCATGAGAAGGAACTCGCCCTCCGTACGCCCCAAAGATTGAAAAAAGGCCCAGAGTAAATGGTGATGCTAAGAAGCTGGACCATCGTGACAGTCATCGGATACGGAAACTGTCCGAGAACGGTCTTTCCGACGACATTGTTCGACGAACTGACCACATACCAAGAAATGCAGAGGAGAACGACGTTGACAACTTCACGTCTCTCCTTCGGATCGACCATAGCCCTCCCGAGAAGACGAGAGAACCTTCAATCCACTAAACTCTATCACCGTTTGTCACAGATGTCAAAAACGCCTTTGACTTTGTGGAAGATAAACGTTACCTTCCCTCTAAATCCGAAAAACAGTGTAACCAACGTATAAACTCTTAAATCCCGTAAAATTACAATTAACCAACACCGTCCAACTTTTCAAGAGTTTCAGGTTGAAAAAAAGGTTTATTTAAAAAATCTGAATATTCATCAATTAATTTATATTATAAAAGCCCCGTTAGCCTGTATGTTACCAGTGAGCTATTTATCAATGGAGGATCCTCCACAATTCGTACAAGCATAAACGAACCTGTTTTGTCGATGATATAAGCATGATTATAACTATTTTTAATGACAACTTGACGTTTAATTTTAAAAAGCTAATTTATAGCCAACTGGTTATTAAGTTGCACTTGAATTCGCGCTTGCTATTATGCTATTTGCAAGTGGCAGTACTGCAGTAGGTACTGCCACCACTATATACCAATAGCACCAACATTGCTTGAATTGGAGCACTTAAGATCATGGATTTGGAAAACTGGGAAGTTTGGGACGTAAAAACTAATAAAGATGGTGAAAGAATTTTTTAATTTACTTAAAAAATCAATAAAATGTTTTATTTTTTAGAAGTCGAAATTAAAGTTTTGTCAGAAAGTGAGATAATAGATAATGAAAGCGTTTTCGGTTCGCCTATCGACAAGGAAATTGAATTACTTTTCGCCGACATCAACTCAGAAGCGATGATATCTTCTGAACCTATTCCATCAACTTCCGATCCTTTTATATCAACTTCCCAACCTTTCGCATCGGCTTCTGAACCTTTACCATCGATCCCCGAAACTTTAGTTTTGACCGAAAATTCAAATGATTCTTTAACTGCACCTTATGAACAAATGGAGTCAATTATCGAACTGCTTACTACCCCTACTTGTAAAAATAATACAAATCGTATGTCATTTTATCCAACGATGTTTATATGTACCAATTTTTTGTTCTAAGGTTACGAGTGCAAAGGCTGTGGAAAAAAATTTGTAAGATGGGAAGCGCATTACATTCATGCGAAATTTAAATGCCCCCTCGGAACTTATCGCGGGAAAAGTTTTGAATGTCCGATATGCCTCGAATATAAAGTTTCGAAGCGAATGGCGATCGCCCTCCATGTTGCTTCCCATAAAAAGAGCAAAAAAACGTGCCCGTTATGCAATCAACTTCTAAACCAATCTCTTCCACAACATCTTTATCGATCTCATTTTATCGATATACCCAATCTAGAGGTAAATTAAAGCAATTATTTATACAAATAACTTATAATTTTACTACTAAAAAGGAAGATTTATTCGAATAATCGTACTACATTTTCAATTGAGTTGAAATGATTGAATGAAATATGGTATTGAATTCGTTAATGCCAACTAAATATCACAATTCAACTTCTCTTTTCTTTCGGAAAAGAAAATTATGAAATTTTGTATTTGTGTAACTGTTCGATATAATAGTAAAAAAAATCCCAAGGGGCACTATCCAGCACTTATCTTTTCCCGAAATGAGAAGCAAAACTTTGTCCCATCGACTGGTTATACAACCAGCAATAAAAGTGTTTGAAATAATACAAAAACGAAAATGTGATTTGTTTTATTGTGTTGACATTATTTACTTTCCTTTTCCACATTTACTGAAGTAGTCAATCTAAAAAAATATAAAATACGGAGATAAATAAAAGGGAAAATGAATCCCCAGAAGAAATGCTTTCCCATTTTAAGAAACCACTTACCAACTCTCCAACTTCTTTTTTGAGCTTCTCGCTAAAGTTGTGCATTCCTACCGCAATTCTATCCGCGTGATATTTTGCGTAGGTCAGCTGCCATTTGAGGAACCAGTTAAATTTGGCAAGGCCATATCTCATTTGTAATTCTGCTCTGCTAGTTCCGTCTTCACTTTATAGTTGACATTTGCGACTGCGGTCTCTGCTGCGGTGTTCAACTTGCATTTGATGTCCTTGAGGTCGCTTTTCAAATTTTCCATTGCGACCGCATTTTTCTCTTTTCGATGCTTCGCGTTTTGCTGATAGTTCTCTAAGGCGCATTTAGCTTGGACGACCGCTTTTTCTTTATGATACTGCAAAGCCGCCGCCGCTTTTTCTTTTTGATATTTAAGATTTTTCTCCAAATTCTCTAGCCCACATTTCGTACTCTCCGCCACTTTTTCAGCTTCGTGCTTTACATTTTCCGCTACCTTGTCAGCTTGATATTTTAAATTCTGTTCCAAATTTTCAAGCTTGCATTTTACATCTTGTACGGTTCCTGTTAACGTCGTTTTTGCCTTTTCTTTCTGATAGACGACATTTTTAGACAACTCGTTATATGATATTTCGTATTTTCAACAGCTTCGTTCAATTTACAAGCAGCCTTTTCTTTTTGATACTTCAAATTTTCTTCTAGCGCTTCTAAATTGCATTTCGTATTCTGCAAAGCTTTATCTTTGTGATACTGCAAAGAAGCAGCTACTTGATCTTTCTTATGTGCCACATTTTGTTCTAAATTTTCCAAAGAGCACTTCGCCGTTTTGACAGCCTCGGTTATGACGTGGGCTGCTTTTTCTTTTTGATATTTTAAATGGTCTTCCAACGCTTCTAAATTGCATTTCGTCTCTTGGAGTACTTTGTCCTTCTGATATTGAAGATTCGCAGCCGCCTGGTCTTTGGCGTGTTTCAAATTCTGCGCAACGTTTTCGAGTTCGCATTGCGTCTTTTCAGCGGTGCGATTCCAGCGGCAACGACCCTGTTCGAGAAGATTCACAAGCTTACTCCTATCGCAGGACGCTTGTGTTTGAGTGCATGCAGACTGCTGCATTTGTTGATAATACGGCAAAACTTGGTGCTGTTGAACTTGTGGTGCTTGCTGTATCTGTTGCTGTTGCTGCTGCTGCTGAACCTGCTGTTGATACCCAGGGGGTGGATAATACTGCTGACATTGGCACTCTTGCTCGCACTTCCCGCTTAACATCGGAGAAGGAGGTTTCGGACATTTCGTTGAAAAACTCGCCACACTTTCGTTTTTGATTAAATTCAAAAGACTCTCTTCCCAGGAGCTTTCAAAAAGCCCTTTCGTGGGCTTCAAAAATGGCAAAGCTTTCCACCAATGACGGCACCCTGAATAATACTTCCTTGATGCTATGACATCTTCATTTTTGGGAACTTTGAACTTAATCGTACATATTTCCGATAGTATTCTTTTTTAACGTTTGGATAGTATCTTTCGAATTTACGAGTCGCACATAATGCGTCATCTGGGTTCTTATAGTCACAATTCATGTTCGGGCTGCATATGTCGATTTGGGTACCCCTATCTCGAGTTTTGGAGCATATAGTGATGTTCGTACATGTTTTTTTGTTGTCTGGATTGTCTTTAGGGAGTTTAAACTTGACTTCTGGGCAACAACCGTCGTCTCTGACATCCGATTATAGAGCTTTTTCGGCAAAACCTTTTTGATGATCGGATGCCGAGGGTAAACCACCGGAGACCGGCTTATATATCGGACGGAGTTGTACATACCGCACGGCTCACGCTCTTTATGGCAAACTTTAAAGTCTAGGCATCGGCATTTGTACATTCCATCATAGATGGTGTTGCAGAGTTTGATGCTCCTGCAGTCGCACCGTTCGAAAACAGATGCGTCGCAGACTTTCTTCTCGTGGGTCCTGTAAAAGTCGAAATTCACGCAGTTCCCGTGATAATACTCGTCCGTCTCGTTGAAAGGTAACTTTCGCATACGACGATACTCCCTGATCGTATCCTCACATGTGAATTTCTTCAATATCGGATGTCTGTAGCATTCTTCAGAGTTTAGCTACAAAATACATAGTTTTACCACGTAAAGAATTATCTGTAGAGTAACAAAATAACTTTACGGAGCCCATACACAGAAAGCAGCAAGCTCTGTTTTATAAGTCAATCTACCTTCAATGCTTGTTTTGGAAGATGTACTGAAATACCTAAATTTCTAGCTCCCCAAAAATGCCAGTAAAGGGACAGATCGTCACTCTATCAGAGGATTATTTATTGAACTACAGTAACACAAGTACATGGCCTGCGAAGCAGGATCGGACTAACCCCAGTAATTCATCTAAAATTCCGCTAGTTCAACTCACAAAAAAGAAATATTCCCCCGTTTTATTTACCTTCGAAGTCGCACAAAGAGAACGGACGCTTTCGAAAAGATTAAAATTCTTCCGGAAGCTCAAACCCGAAATCCTGGCCAGCATAGCAGAAAGTCTTAAATCACATTTTATTAAAATTTTCGTGTTTCATTTTTTATTTCTCATGGGTACACAATTTTGAATTCCATGTGTTCAATTATTGGCCAAATGTAAGGAAAATAAATAAAAAAAGAATATAAAAAAGTCTTTGCAATGCTTCGAGTCCTGACAAAAGCACTGACTAGACATCTTGAAAAATATCCTGAACGTAGACTTTGTAGTTTGGTAAATTTTAGAGACTTTTGGTCGACTTTAGTCTTTGGACCTCAATTGCGGGGAACAAAACTTAATAACAAATTTTTACTTTTTAGAAAGAATGGGGTAATGAAGGTGATACAGAAATTGCTTCATGCGCTTACACCACAACTAGAAAAACATTTGCTGCTTAAAGATGAACTTTTTGTAGAATTCTCAGACTCGCTTAAAAAGGAGTTAGAAAACAAGGAAACCAAAAATTCCTTAAAAAACAATGATAAAGTCTTGAAATCTAATGAAAAATGTCATAAAGATAAGCCTAATACTAAAAACAACAAGTGTAAAATGGAATTGGAAAATTCCAAGCAGTTAAAAGAGATCATCAAAGGTTTAAATACCAGTCGAAAAGATGTTAAATTACCAATTGGTGATAACATACGAAGAGAGAGAAGTTTAACTGGGGAAAGTTTACTAAAAAGAGCAGAAATTCTCGAGAAAAGAAGGAAAGAAGCAAATGCACTTTTGGAGATAATTGCAAGGCGCCAAAAATTACGGAGGAGCCACAGAGAACAGTCAAAATTTGGGATTTCCTCCAGTGCAAAACGGAAAATTGAAATGTCCTCTATAAAACCTTCAAAAGAAACAAAAAGAATGAGATGGTTGTAAAAATAACGAAAGATTCACTCGAACTCTGTCCGAAAGATATTCCAAAAGTGTCTCTAGCCGACAAGGACCATGTCCAAATTCAGAACGTCGTCAAAAGCAAATCAGCAAATCTGACAGACAAAATTTACGATCTCGGCGCTCGTATTGATAAAGAAATTAAGGCCATGGTAAATGGTTACGCGGTAAAAAACCGTAAAAAGTCATTTCAGCTCGCTCTCTGGGTGGAAAAAAACGACTCGGAAATGAAACTTCTTGAGATTGAGGAAGTAGAAAATGAAGTTCAAAGGAATTCTGCAGAATCTCTAAATAGATACATGAACAAACGAAAATCAAATACAAAGCTTGACTGGAAAGTAAAGAATAATAACAGGGGAGAACATTTAACTATTTCATAAACAGAAAAGGTGTCAGAAAAATCTAGAAATCGTCCTCCATCTTTGATCAATCGCATCCACAAGAGCAGAAAAAGTGACGATCAAAGGGAAAGCTGCGCAAGAGAAATGTGCTGCTAATGCTTTAGCTAAATATAGGATGAAAGAAAATATGAAAAAGTCTAATATCGGTTCTGTAAGTAAATAGCGCAGTTTTTTGTAATCCGGAATAGTTTGCTTATTGGAAATTGTTATTTTCAGGCCAAGCGTAATAGCGAACAATCTTCTTCTAAAAGCGTTCAACTGAAGAATAAAAGAACATTTTCTACTTCGGCTGACAATTAAAAGTGTGATTGTGAAAGGATGAAAAGCAAAGCAAAGACAAAATAAAAATAACACAATTTATAAGTCTTTCTTTTTAAATTATAGTTCATGTAATCAGCCGCTAGAGTTCAGCAGAATTGAAATTGAATCCCTGGAACGGGCGCGGCCGATCTAATAGGCTCAGGGCAGGAATCTGCTTGTGCCACTCAACCCCAGGACCAGCCTGGTACCTTTTTTCCTAGTACCTTCGTAAAATCTCATGTAGAGTCTCACCATTTGCTCAGTTGGATTCTAAGCAGTGACACGTGTGCGTACAATCCATTTTGATCTCTCAGGCTCACCGCGCCCAAGTACTCAACTCAGCGAGCCTGATTCCGACTAAAATTTATTAGAAACTTTTACTATTGTATATAAAATAGTTTTATGTTTTAAATTTTAATTTAGTATTTATTTACATTACAATTAATAGGCCACCACTCATTTATGTATGTTTTAATGGTGTATTAGTTTTTTTGAAGAAAATTATAAATAAACGAGTTATTTTAAAACAGAAACTTACATTTTCCTCTAAATACACCCCTGAAAAACTACCTAATACTTTAGTTTGGCTTTAAAAGGTTTAGTGTGGATTCTGCGGCCATTTTTATGAGGTGAGCCTACAGAGCACACTGCGCCCGTTCTGAGTTGGCTCTCAGCTGCGCCCGTTCCAGGGTTAAGAACAATAGTAGTCTTTGCTTTCAGCAATTGAGCCTTCCTCGCTAGATAGAATGATGAGAATCTTTAAGCTTCTTTCTTTGCGAGTTGACTTTTATTTGTGTTTTTTTTCCAGTGAAAAACAGCACAAAAACCATATTAAGACCACAGAGGTCATAATATCCGTCTCATATATTTAGTTGAAATAAGGTATAGATGTACCTATATAACAAATATTGAAACATTAAACAATAGTATATTCAGTGTAAGTACATAATATTGAAATCACAGGATTTTTATCTAAACTATAGGTGAATAAAATTCATTCTTGGGCGAAAGCAATCGCGGAGCGGATTCTAGAAAGTTGAGCTCGGCGGAGGAATGACCCAATAAGCATGTATTCAGCCTGGGACCGTCGTTCACCAATTGAGGCCGCTGTTAAAATTTTTGTAGTCATACAAAGGAGCCATTGCATTATCTTTAAAAAAATAATTTAATTTTTCATAAAATAAGGTTCAGGATGCTTACTTCCGAATTGCTGGGAAGTTGGACGACTGCATATTTTTTTAGCCAATTGCTGGGAGCCCACAAATACAACTGAATAACATCCGCAGCAAAATCGATTGCCATTCTCTACAACAAAATTTTAAAGAATTTGCTCAAAAAATGTAAGGTTATACTTTGCCAGGGTTTTTGACTAGAAGAGATTTGACAACTTTTTCAACAATTTCAGGGCGTTTAACTCTGGCAAGTCGTTTTCGTTGTATGTCGTATTTTTAAGACCAAAATCAGAATAAAATGGATTGAAGTTGTTAAAAAGCTCGTATGCGATGGTTGCTGCAGACCAGCCGTCGGATTTCGTGTAGTCAATGTACTTAACCATGTTGAGAATACTAGGAGTAGCCTTTGCTGTGGCAACTTCGGGTGCCATCAATGCCACATTTCCACCTTTGTCGATTCCAGGCGACAAATAAGGTAGGAAAAGTCCATTAAGTGGATCTGCAAGGCAACAACCAAAATCCGAGAGAACAACATTCGGGCATTTTTCGTTTTCTTCTGTATCGACAAGAAAATTATCGCTTTTGATGTCCCTAATACAAAATATTAAAAATCATCATATTAGTAAACCTGGAATTACCTGTGAGCAACACCGTGACGATTGATGTGGGCGACTGCTTCAAGAATTTGGGCGAATATCAAAATGGCATCTCTCGTTTTAAGTTTCTCTTTGGCGATAAACTCTTTTAGATTCATCTCGTATCTTTTCATTAAAATAAACAACGACATGTTTCTGCCATATCCAGATGAGCTGAGGCGACTCGGAAGCGCATTTAAAAATTCTGAAGTTCCTGGAAGATCTTCTGGGACACGATCAGGAAAAGCTAAGTGCATCGTGACCAAATTAGGATGTGGTGGGAGCTGTATCATGGTTTCCGAGCTGAAAATAAAATTTTTAAAATAAATTTTATGTTATTCCATTCATCATACAGTAAATCTTCAGCTTCAGCAGGACTGTAGCGAACCCGAGCTGGTACGATTTCCCGAAAGGTTTTGGTCATGATATCTGAAGCATTTGATTCTATGCCATAGTTGAAGACCATTTTAAGGGCATATGGAAATTTAGATTCATTCACTTTTTCACAATCAGCAGCCTTTTTTGCAGCAAAAATAGCGGCGTTGCTTCCTTTTCCAATGTACGGTCCAATATTAAACTTACGGATGTTGATTTCCTCTCCGGATGGGAACAGGTCTGATTCAGCTTCCGCTAACGACATCTGCATCCTCTCTAAAGATTCACGAATCTCCCAACATAAACCATCAAGTTGGTCTTCTTGCCTTAAAACCGATCCAGAGGCGAGGCCGACACCAACAAAAGCAAAAAACGGCATCGTGTTTCCATACAGAAACTGACGCATCGTACGGTCACGAAGACTGTTTGAGACATTCGTTGTCCTGCTTAAAATTGAGCTGGCAAATATTTTCCGTGCGTTGTCATAATGAGTCTGTAACGGGCTCCTTGTGGTGCTCGCCTGTGAGCGAGCGCCTCCGCCATGGTAACTCCTCGCCTGTAAAATTCGTGGGTTCCCAACCCGACCCAATCTTCCCGGGACGAAGAGAGAACCGTGCTGCCATATTTTCACCAATAGCTTTCTAAACGACATTTAAGCTCACTTATCACCTACAAACGAAATAATTCATTAAACTTCAATCAGAAGAACTAAATATCCAACAACCGAACTAAGATTTTAGATAGGTAATTGAAATGGAATAGGTTTAAAACTTTCAAGGTCGAATTCTGACAGAACCACAAAGGTCACGAAAGAAACCACCACTTTAGATTGCTTTTTTAACCACAAAATTCGTCTAACATAAATAATATAATTTACCTGTTTTAAAATGAAAAGTCATAAAATATGACATTCCGTTGTGAAATTTCTTTAATCAGAAATCAAAACCTACTTGAAACGTAGAAAACAAACAGAGAGAAAATTCAACTGTTATCCTTATCACACTACTGTAAAGTTGGCAACAAGGATTGTCAAAAATTTAAATAAAGTCTTATTATTATATTATTTTAATTTTCAATACAAAAACATCAAAAAACACGAATTCTATCTTAAAAAACCCCAATAAAACCATAGACTAAAATACAAAACTGAATAAAACCAGACAAAAGGCGGCAGTATGATGATTGTTGCCAGTACTGCGTTATAACCTTATTAAACCGTCTTGTTTTCACTATTTTATTTTGAGTTTAACGTTTTGTTCTTTAATACTCAAAAATTAAATATTCATTGTCTATTAGAAAATCTTATCATACAAAAAGAATATGTTGTTACGTTAACTATTTATGATTTATTTGAAGTTATTTTAAAACTAAAATGACGTCGGCTGTTTATTTAGAACATTACCTGGACAGTAAGTTGTAGTTTTGAGCTTTGGATGAAATATTCTACTTTTCTGTCTTTCTCTTTAATTTTGTGTTTTATAGGCCTGGAACACCTTCCGGTTGAACTCCAGCGTAATTTCACTTTGATGCGAGAGCTGGACACTCGAGCGCAAACTGTTATGCGGAATATAGATCGACTTGCTGATGATTATATGTCAAACGTAAAAACATGGGAAACGACAAACGTAAAGAGGCGCTGTCAGATATACAGCAGCAGTTCAACAAAGCGAAGGAATACGGAGACGATAAAGTTCAGCTTGCAATTCAGACGTATGAGCTCGTCGACAAACATATACGACGGCTCGACTCGGATTTAGCTCGTTTTGAATCGGAAATCATGATAAAGTCTCCTCCACAGAGATCTGATGATCCAACTATATCCGGATCCAAAAGTATGAAACCTTTCAAAAATTTTTCTTTATCTAATCTTTTTTCTTTTAATTTTACAGAAGGGAGGAAAAAAGCCAAAGACAAAGAAAAGAAACGTAAAGGCTCAGGATCAGATGAAGAATCAGGTGGAAAAGGTGTCAAGAAACGGAAAAAAAAGTGAGAAAATTGAAACATTTGTGTTGTGCTGGGCAAAAGATTATGATAATCACTGGGCCCTGTTTGTTGAATGACACTAACTTTGTTTTTTTAAGTCTAAGTTTTTTTATAGTGTTTTTAATTCCTCAGAAGATAATTGCACCTGTTTTTAGAAATAGTTCATCTTCATCTTGTCTTTTAAGTTTTTAACATGTTAAGTTTTATTTATTTTTCTTGTGTTATAGCTGGCGGTAAAGCTGTTGGTGGAAAATCCTGGAGGTAAAGCTACAAGCACAGTTTCTGCTGTAGAGTCACCCCTGGCCGTCTTACCGCTTGCAGGCGGTGACGTCTTAGACATGCCAGTCGACCCTAATGAGCCGACTTATTGCCTCTGCCACCAAGTATCTTATGGGGAAATGATTGGATGTGACAATCCAGATGTAATTATAATTTTATCCCACTTATTATTTTTAATATTTATTTTTCAGTGTCCGATCGAATGGTTTCATTTTGCATGCGTCAACTTGACGACCAAACCCAAAGGAAAATGGTTCTGTCCTAAATGCTCTTCTGACAGAAAGAAAAAATAATTTATCCTTATATTTATAATTTTAATAATTAATAAACAATTTTTTTATTCTATTTTCTATAATAGATCTTCCTACTATAAATGAGAAAATCGTCCTTGAAAGGAACAGAGCGAAATTGTCTGTTCAATGATTCAGAAAGGGATGGTCAAAGGGGAAGAAATTGCTCCCCATTGAATATTGAAGAAGAAGAGGGGGACATTTTTCTCTTTATTTATTTTTTGACCTCTTTCCGCCTCATATCCTTGGGATGTCGTAAATTATTTAAAGTTGTGAATCATAACACGTAATTTCTTTTTTATTTTTACTGCATGTACCTATTTCCCCAAATTTACATGTAATATCTAAATTGATATCACTACTTATAACTTCAATGATTTCTGAAATTCAAATTTAATTTATCCATATCTGCCAGAACAATTTGGGTGTTTATTTCATTTTTTAATTATAGTGTAACTTCCTCAAGGATACAGGAGGAGAAGTATTAAGTAGGAGAACTAAATTTTTGTAAAGTTGTGAAATAATTTGGTGGGTATCGCAGTAAGTCTTGAGGAAGTTAGAAATTTTAGGTATTTTTTAATTGTTGTTCGTTTTCTGTTTTTTTGAAAAAAAAAAAATAAAAATTAAGTACCTAATAAATCGCCATTTTATTTCCGTTAAAAAATTCTTGAGGAAGTTAAAAAAAAAAAAAAAAAAAAATTATTTTGAAAATTTTATATCAAGGTAGAAATTCAGTACGGTTAGCCAAGAGAGGCCGCCCTCGAGCCGGCGAAGTGACTCACATTTCTGCCTAGAAAAATTAAGTAAAAAAAATTTTGGAAAATTAAAATTTTAAAAACATGGAAAATTTTTAAATAATTCAAGGAATGTTTAGTGAAAATTTGGTGAAGATCGGACCAACAGTACGCCCACAGCGCTCATTTTAAATCTTTGAACAGTCATATCTCCGCCATTTTGAAAAATTTCGAAAAAAGCTCTCGTCATTTTCAAGATTTCTGTGAAAGGAAGCTTGTGTATAAATTTGGTGAAGATCGGATGAAAATTGCGGCCGTGAAGTGTTCCGGAAAAAGTGGCGACGGACGGCCGGACGGCCGGACGGCCGGACAGCCGGACGGCCGGACGGCCGGCACCACAGACAAAGTCAGGATCGGCAAAGATCACTTATCAGATTATCCTACGGGGTCTGGAAGACCCTTTCTAGTAACAGGGGGTCGGAGGGTATCACAGTAACTTCTTGAGGAAGTTAAAAATCAATGTTGTTGACGAGATTACAAATTTTGAACCATCATTAGTCATTTTTATCATTGTCACTAATTACTACCGTCTTTGTGCCGAAATTTAAATGCAAAACCTATCCCTCGAGCCGATTCTAGCGAGCACGTCATAACCTCCAGGAGTAGTAGTAGTAGTATGTAGTAGTAGTAGAAGTGATGTAAAAGGTCACCTCAGATGCCTCCCTCTCCACTGAAATCAATGCCTCCCGCATCTTGAAATGCAATGAAGAAGCAGTTTGCATAAATATTGCCTCTAGCTATAAAGAAGTTTGCTAAAATAAGTTCCGCTTAAAGAAGAAGCTGAACACTTCAGCGTTTCTGGTTATCAGTTAGTAGCCTTAGTAATACTGTAACTTTGTAGGTTTATATGTTACAACCCCTTTTTAACTTCCTTAAGGGGTACTGCCCAGCTGTTTTTTACTTAGTAAAAATGGGCATCTTTAGGTACACCTAACTCGGCTATTCTTATCCGATTGTCTTCAAACTTTTTTCTACACATTCTACAATCACTAATCTACAAATCTACAGAAAAAACTTTTTGAAATAACACTTTGAGGGGAAACAGTACGACTTTCAAAAAAAAAATTTTTTTGTGATTTTTTCCGCCTTAAAAAATTAATTTAAAAAAACGGCACAACTTATCTTAAATCTGTTTCTGTAGAATTTTAGATTAGGCGATTCTGCGTCGATTAAAAAAAATCCGAACTCGATAGGTCCATCACAGCCTGAGCCAGCTGTTCCGATAGGTCAAAAACACGATTTTACAGGAGAGGCAAAAAACCAAAAAATAGCGGGAACTTTCTCATTTCTTTGTCTATGGTTTTAGTCGATAAAATCGATACAGATGATTGTTTTTTCAATAATTTGCCCGTTTTAAAGATCATAGTGACCACGGAAAATTCAAACAGACCCTTCTACCCCTGTTATCAGTGTGCTTATCAGCTGATGTATCATGGGATTTAGCATTATAAAATCATGTGAATTTTTTTTTCAAAAATTTTTTTAAATTATTTCTAGACATCTGATTTTGATAAATGATATATCATGAGAACCGGGACAGATGAAATTTTAATAAAATAAAATAAAAAAAATTCGATTTTTTTCGGTCAGTACCCAGAAGTTATTGTGATACCCTCCTTGTCGGGTTTTTGGGGAGGGGTCTTCCGGGGTCCGGAGGGTAAAATCGAATATTGATCTTTACCGATCTCAACTTTGTCTGTGGTTTCCGGCCGGCCGGCCGGCCGTCCGGCACTCCGTAGCATTTTTTTCCGGAACACTTTACGGCCACAGTTTTCATCCGATTTTCACCAAATTTTTACACAAATTTCTTTAGCCGGTGAAGAAGAATATGACGAGGGCGATTTTTGAATTTCGAAAAATGGCGGAGATATGTCTGTTTGAAATTTTAAAAAATTCGCTGCGGCCGAACCGTTAATCCGATTTTCACCAAATTTTCACCAATTACTCCTTATATTTTTTAAGAATTTTTGGTGCAAAAAATTGCCACTTTTTAATTACTATTTTTATTAGTAGGGAGAAATTTCGTACTTCTACCCTTTACGAGAGGCACATCCCTAGGCCAAAGAGCCCATTATTTCTACCTCGACACTTAGAAAATTTTTCGAAAAAAAGAACTTAAAAATTTTTCAAAAAAAAAAAAAAAAAAAAAAAAAAAAAAAGCCCGAAAAATTTTTCGAAAAAACTAACTTGGAAAATTCTCCTTTATACTTTCCCTCCCTACTACATCCCTTCCTTTATACTTTCGTTCCCTTATACTTCCCCTCCATTATACTTCCCCCTCTGTTGTACTTTCCCCTTCCTTATACTTTCCCCTCCGTTATACTTCCCCCTCCGTTATACTTCCCCTCCCATATTATACTTCCTACTCCGTTATACTTCCCCTCCCACATACTTCCCACTCCGTTATACTTCTCCTCCCATACTTCCCCCTCCTATATAGATACTTCTCTTTAAGGAAGTTCCCGTCGGGCCAGCTCCAGACTAGTACTTTTAAAATGGGTTGAAAAATAAAAGTCATTAATTCAAATTTTAAAAAAAACTCCTTGTGAAAGTTAAAGATTTGGATCTGATCCAAAATCTTTGATGCCCTCACATTCGCGATTTTTTAAAATAAATTTTCAACTATGTAGGTATGTATAAATTTGAAAAATTGTTCTGTTTTTTCCTTTTATCGCTTCATTTTAGTTTACGGCCGATGTAACCGGGTGGAAAGATAAAGAAGTTACTTATCGGAAAGGGTTGAACATAAAAAAAATTTATATGATGACTAGTTTTTTTTATTTATAAAAAATTATTTTTACGCTTGTTCCTTTATAATAAAGTGACAAGATGGGAGGATCGTTTAGTTGAATTTCTTGATTGGCTAAAGTTGCTCCTTTTCGAGTTGTTCGTTACGGAGGAGGTCAACGTCGTGCTCAGATCGCCAGCGAAGTCGTTCTTCCCACTCGGACAGCATTTTCGAATAAGCCAGGAGAAAACGGGAAGTTTTCTATAAAGCAATGTACCTGGAATGTTTTTTCTTTTGTTTTTACGTACCTTATTCCTCTGGAGATTCGGGTTGAGAAGAGGCAATATATGAGCGGATTCGCTGCGGAATTGAGCGGAGCGAGGCTTTGGACGAATGTCGCGATCGCTAGGTTGGTCTGCGTTTTGGGGACGTAGTCGTAACTTGTAGTAAGTCAAAGATGATATAAGGTGACCAGCAGATGATAAAAACTAAAAATAACTTTTTCTTATTTCAAGCAACACGAAATTCAGCCCTCTATCCAACGTAAAAGAGCAAAGGAATGCTTACCAAATACAATGACGAATGTCATTTTGATGGTTTTCACTTTGGCTCTTGGTATAAGCCCTCTGGAACTCGCCCGACGACTTTCCTGCTCATTCTCGACTCTTCGAATCCCTTTTTTGTTCTTCGGCAAAGCTATGACGTTGCTCCCTTTCTCCAAATCGTTGAAACAATAACCGCATAACAAGCGATGATGACGGCAGGTATGACAAAAAGTGCTAGACTTACGACTGTCATGTAGACCTTCCATTCCCAAGGCTGCATTTCGATCCAGCATTGGAGTTGGTCTTAACAAAATTCTAATTTTCTTTGTTAATTGATGAGTTTTCATACCTTGAATTAGCTCTTCTCTATACATGATGAGGCTTGGTAAGGAAAACAAGGCGCTCAACGCCCAAGCGATCCCCACAAGTATTCTGGCTCTACTCCCTACAAATAAAATTGTAAAACGTGCAATATCTTCGGTTACGTACAGCTACGGGAAATTTCATTGGATATTTTATAGCGTCATATCTATCGATGCTGAGTGCGACCAAAACGTAAGTGGAAGCGTAAGTGACCAAAGCCTAAAGATAAAAATGTAATGGCTTTGCTTTCGCTGTTTTTTAATTTACCTGTAGATACCGAATGAGTTTGCAGGCGAAATTCCCGGCGTGCCATGTGACCGTGATGCGCCAGACGATGTCCGTCGATACGCTGATTAGGCCTACGGCAAGATCCGCAGCCGCCAACTGCATTATGAAGTAGTTCATCCGGGATTTGCGGTTTTTCGAAAAGGATAGGGCCAGAATGACCGTAGCGTTTCCGAACACGATGAGGACGAACAATGTCCACAATACCGTAAGCTGTTCGGTCTAGGAAGAAAAAAAATTTTCAATCAACGAGAGAAGATACGTTCATAACTAGAGACGCCGAAGAAACTGCCGTCCGTGATCCTGAGGAGCGGCCTTCCGAAAGGGAAAAACTGTCTAGCTGATTCCTTGCGAGTGGAAAAAAATTAACTTTTTTATTTTTTTAGCGAATCAAGATAGGAAACGTGGAAAAAGTGGCCTCCAATCCCCAATCAAATTTAATCCGCCTTCGGTAGCGAATCGCGATAGGAAACGGGAATTCGCCTCCGGGAGCAGGAGGCTCTTGGCAACTGCATTCTTTCTGTCCACATACAGTAACACTTCCTTTATACCTGTGCTAGAAACGGCCATCGTTCCTTGCAGCCAATTTCATGATGAGCAAACTTATCACATCAACAATGTGATCAATGATCATCAAAAAAAGAACCCTATCGAGAATTAATTTTGGTGTACGGGTCAACCCATGGGACATCAAATATCCAGAAGGAGGATCACAAATGCCCTCCTCTGGGTTTCTATAGGGTCCGTTTCGATGTGCTAATAAATCACTGAATTTATTATGTAAAGAATTATCCCCTTGTATGATCAATACTATTCAATGTTTACTTTTTTTTGTTGATTTATAGAGCTTTCTTTTTTTCTTTCCTTTCGGTAAATAAAATGGGATTTGGGATTTTCGGGTCTCTAAGGAGGGATATAAGAAAAAAAAGAAAGGGGGATGAGATCCACCCCGCGGGCATCTGGTCACGATTCTTTTGTAAATAGCCCACTCAAGACATAAACATTTTTTAGACATTGGTTTTTTTGATGCAAAATTTTCATTTTTACCGCGTAGAAGTAGAATTTGTTGATTTCTTCCGTCGCATTGCCGTCAATGCTCTCAAAAATCTGCCCTTCATCCATGGGACTAAAACAAAAGAAAGATATGAAAATTATACCAACACATACAAAATTGAACATGACGTCATATAATTAAAGTGTGCAATTTCCATTTAAAGCTCTCCTTTTTTCTGGAAGACAGTTATCGTTAGCTGTTTAAAAAAAATGAAGGGATGAGGACTATTTGCATTTTAAAACGTTTGAGGAAATTTCGTGATGCCCCTCGGCCTTGGGGAGCTAAAAAAGGTGCGAGGGTGGTTCCGTGGAGAGGAGTTCCGTTTAATTCTATAGACGGAGAGCGGCGAAGAAGGTGAAGTGCGATAATTCCTCAGGGATCAATTTCACCTCGAGATTCTAATGTTTTCATTTTGACCTCATTTTTTTTTTTTTTTTTTTTTTTTTTTCAATGGATGGATTAGTGTGAGGTGTACTTTATTTTTTCCGGTGTGCGGAAAAGTCAACATTTAGTCATGATTTGAGCGCAAGTGTCACCGTCGCAATTACCAAGTGTGTGAATAGGGCGAGAATGCCTATCTGGAAGACATTGTTGGATTAAACGGATTTGAAATGCCTTTCGGAGGCTAAATAGAAACAACAAGTGTTGTTTAAATAAAACCCTACAGTCAAAATTTCTGTAGAGTCGTCAGTTTCTCCATTTTGAAACATTTGAATTCTGGTAAAAACGACTTCTTATACTGTCTCAAAACTCAAAGATTTGGATCCCTAAAACCTATAAGTTTTTGCCAAAAAATCAAAATTTTGTTCTGAGATTGTTTTGAGATTAAAAATTTTGGAGTAAAACTTGTCTCAAGACTTCAAAGTTTGTGAAAGCTTATTGCTCCGTCTGAAATAATCAAAACGCAATATTACGGCCTCTTTGCATTTAAACACCGGTATGTTTTCATCTCCCAAAAAAAAGGGAACTAAAAAAGACGAAAGAGTAAACAAATTTACATTTGGGGGGATGTTTTTGATCAATTAGGCGTTTTTAATTGAATTGGATCCCTCGCGTTCGTTTTCTATGCGAATAAACGGAATAACAAATGATTATCTAACGCTTTTTATTAATTAACGACTTTGATTTATGCCTTTTTCGACTTCAAAACGACTTCTCGAGATAAATTGGAATGTTTGAATCTTCTGCCCACTTAGGTAGCTATTGAGTAGTTCCCTTCCTCCTTGATATACGAAAGAATGTTACTTTTAATTAAAACACCCTAAAATCTAGGAACGCGGTAGCTTTCCGCCCGCAAAGCATTAAATTTTGACCCCAGAAAGTGGAGACAAAATAAATAAATTTATGAAACAGTCATCTAAGCTTTGTTTCAATAGTGGGCGAGAGGTTGAGCAGCCAAGCTCCCTAGCAAGTAATACGCAACTTCCCGCCCGAGGTAAGTAATCTAATATTGTCGAAAATTCTTTGCTTCTGGTGAACAGAATTTTATTTTGACCTGGGACAACAGTGTTGTAACTCAATATCAAGAAAAACAACGTAATTAAAATGGGGGTGGGGTTTGAGGAAAGGAAGGAGAAAGCCTTTTCCTTTCTTCGCACCCTTGAGATTTACAATAGACCCTTTCTTTGAAGGAAGAAAAAAAAAAGTTTGTTTTTTTATTGGCAAATTAACTTTTTTATAGTAAACTGAGTGGGAGTCAAAAAAACTTTAAAAGGTTCTTTATCATCCATTTTTACTCCTCTGACACTTTTGTAATTTTATTGAAATCGTCGGAATTTCAGGTAAATTTAAGGTAAAATTCTTTACAAATTATTTTTCCTGAGAAAAAAAAAATGGTGGGAAGATAAATATTTTGTAGAAAACTCTGACTATATTAAAAAATAAAATTAAGAAGTCGCGTCTTTTCGTCTTTTCCCCTTTTCTCGTGAAGTGGATTTTTTTTATGATCGGAATACGAAAGCATCCTTTTATGTATAAAAAAAAGTTTTTTTCTTTCTCCCTGTGATTTAAAAGAACGTGCGCGTTCTGAATCCAAAATCAAAGAAGATATCATCGCTGAAAAAAAGTCTAGGAAAGTTAACAAGCCTCAACTTCTCACTCACTGAAGTTTTTTCAAAATTGTTTTCGAAAAATTTATTTTACCAGCGCAAATTTGAAACCTGTTTTACCTCCTTGTTTCCTTTTATTTCCTCAGGGGCCAAATGGCACGAAAAGTAATCCTGAGAAATGGTGATAAACTATACTTAAAAAACAACATTTTTTGAGGGACTCAACCAAGAATATTGTAATCTTCCATTCTTTTAAGAGGAAGATTTTTTCTTTACAGAATCGACGGGAATTTTGACTGGGGGATTTTGACTAAATACAATTTTGATTGTATGTATACAGGGTGCCCGGAAACACATGGCATACGTCTTTTCGACCATTTTCGACAAAAAAAAATGGTAAATATTAGCGTTTTTTGCGCTAAAATCCGTTAAAATCTAAGAGACTCATTTTTTTAATTCCACTTTTTTTTCCGAAGATTCCAACTGCCAAGCATCTTCGCATTCTGCATCACGAGATTTCGTCGCTAACGGCCTTTTTTTCTAGAACCCATTTTTAGTTTTTAGCTAATAAAAATTAGCGGTTGTCGAAAGGAATGTTTCTTTCGGACCACAAATTTTGAAAGAGCTACAGCGTCTTTTGTGTTTGTCCATCAAAATTCGAACTTGAAAAAAGGCCGTTAGCGACGAAATCTCGTGATGCTGAATGCAAAGATGCTTGAATTTGTGACAGTTGGAATCTTTGGAAAAAAAAAGTGTGAAATAAAAAAATGAGTCTCTTAAGTCGATTTTAACGGATTTTAGCGCAAAATCCGCAAAATTTTGACATTTTTAATTTTGTCGAAAATGGTCATACGAATAGTCTAATCAACTTGAAATTTTGCGTAGATTACGAATCTGAAATAAAAAATGGGGTTCTCATTTTAAATAACGAAGTTAGGTTCTGTTTGGGATACCCTGTATATCCAAACGCATTTTAAACTATACCATCAAATCTTTGATTAAATTAGGGGGGTTTACATTTAACTTTTTTTCATAAAACCACTTTTTAACGCTCTCCCAGACGTATGCCATGTGTTTCCGGACACCCTGTATACAATGGGCCTATAATAATAATTAAATGTTATAATAATTTGATTGTATGTAATAATAAAATTGTTACTTATAATAAAAAGGACAATTAATTTTTAAATGAGAAAAATGTCTTACCTTTTGATAAGGCAGCCATTATCGGAAGCAAACATTCTTCGCTTATTATCGTCGTTACTTCCTTGACTTACTCCCTAACGAACTCTTATAAGAAGAACTCCGCATTTTTGGTGATTTTGAAAGAATCTTTAAGGCAATTACCAGGGGAAAACTCAAAAGAAAATTTGGTGAAAAATGGAAATACGATAAAAAATTGCAGACTTGAAGTGTTCCGAAAAAATCAACTTCTGGCAGACATATCTCCGCTATTTTTAAGAATTTCTAAAAAAGCTCTATATTTTTCAGATAACTACGAATGGGAGGTTCTGTGAAAATCTGCTGAAAATAGCAGCCGTGAATTGCTCCTGAAAAATCTTTCCACGGTACTTCAGGCCGTACCTCATGAAAAGTCTGGACAACCAAAGACTTCCTAACAATGTTTATTTGATATCTAAATAACTTCCTTTTTGACATTAAAAAATAGTGAAAAATGAAGTTTTTCGATACAAATTTCATTGTTTTTAACAAAAATAAAACTATTCAAGGGTTTTTTTTTTTAAACCGTTACTAGCCAGAATTAAGAGATTTAGAGGAATAAAAATTCTTTTTTTCTTAATAAGTTATTTCCGAAGGTTAAAAATCCTTTTTTTCAGCGATATCAATCCAGTACTTTAATTAATTCAGCCTTTAACGGTTCGTTAAATTTTTTTTGTCTATTAGGCCTCTTATAAATTGCCTTCGCTTCCAGCTAAAGGTTTTTTTTTTCCTCTCTTGAGTTGACATCAACACCTTAGGCTAACGGTGTTTTTACAATTTCTGTTCAGATTTTTTTTTAATTAGGTAAATAAATGAATCAATACTTGAATTTAAATGGCAGGGTTTAAAATAAATTATTTTCAACCTACGTTCTCGTAGGACTAAAATGAAAGAAAAATATTCGATTGACCCTACGGGGTCTGGAAGACCCTTCTCCAAAAACCCGACGGGGAGGTATCACAATAACTTCTTTAAGGAAGTTAATCAGGAGAAAAAATCTCATTTTTGCCTTAAAACATTTATCAAGTTAAATATTTTATTTATATATTCTAAAAATTTAAATTACCAAAAAATTAAATTAAATAAATTATTGTTATAATAAAATATACCTTTAAAATCAGTCCTTCATGTTTCTCGATTAAAAAAAAAATTATTTGATTTTTAAAATTTTTTGCGATGTTTTTCACCTCTATTTTTAAGTATAAAAAACGAAGGTGATGTGGCCATGATGAGGAGCGACTGAAGTTTTTCCCCCTCGAAAGGAGTCCTTGTCCCTCGAGGAGGCGTAGGTGGATCCTCGCGCAAGGGTTGTTTTCATGAGTGGGAGGCGATGGGGAGGGAGAGATTTTAAAAATCAAATTAACACCCTCTTTAAAAAGTATATTTACACACCATATTTTATATATCTAAAAGGGCAGCAACGTGTCCTGGGAATGAGCAAAAGGAGGATGAACTGAAGAAGTTGCCTACCGGTGTTAAATGCCCTACTTACAAGGAAGTCTTATGTTATACGCCTGCGATAGGTCTACTACATCTACTATCTATATCTATTATGTACTATATCTATCTACTCTATTTCTTCACGTTTCGTTTTCGTTACAAAATTGACGGCGTTCTCGAAAAATTTAGATTGTTAGCAATTTGAAGCGTCCTGTTTTTTCGTTCTGGGAGGCCAACAGGGTAGGAATTACAAAATGAAGGGTCACAGCTAAAAAAGATCTGAGTTCACTTTTTATTTTTCTCTACTTTAGGGCAAATTTTGCATAAAATTATTTAAACTTCTGAAGATAATAGTTTTAAACAAGGCATTATAGGTAAAACGACAAAAAATGTAGGTAGTTTTTTTTAATTTTATTTTTAAACTGAGAAAATTAGGAAGAAGAAGCAGAAAGGCCACCGATGGCATCTCAGTCCTTCATAAAAAATATATTGTACATAAAATCAGCATTGGTAACCTTAGACCATTTAATTAAAATCGAAAAAATGTAATTTCCTTTCGTCTTATATTTTTCGTAGTTTTCTTTCGTTTGTCGAGGAATAAAATAAAATTACACAGGTATAAAATTTTTGACAAATTCGACGGGGTTTGATGATGATTGAGTGATGGCTAATGTCAAAATCCAGGCGAACGAATCGCTTGGCATATTTCGGTAATAAAATACTTTTAAACGAAGACTGTCAATCTTGTATCTATTTTTTTAATCGCAGAAAACTTCGATAATTTACTTAATATAACCGAGTTTTCTGATTTGACGGAGTTGCTTTATTTTTTACAAGCCCTTCGGTTTTTACCTACGGTACTCAGCGAGCTTTCTGCCGATAGCAACGACAGATCCTAATTGAGAATAAACGGATTTCGATATTGATTTGGCCGGAAACTTTTGACTTGATGGTCATTGCGGCAACTTTTCGCTGCAGAAGAGAAACGAGTTTTCGTAAATGAATTTCATAAAATAAAATCGTCGCTTTCATTGTACAAGGGTTGGCGCATCTTCATAATGGAAGATTAGAAGAATTTATTAAAACGTACGTCCCTCCTTATCCCCAAAAAATGAACTCCCCATTTCAATTTCTAACCCAGGATAAATTAGTTCTTGCGTACGCGTTGTTTCATATCATTCCGCATTCGGCGTTTGTTTAATACGAAATAGGTTTTTTCACCCCTTCGCCCAATTTCAGCCCTCTCCACCCCGCCAATCCTTTATCTTATCCCGTTACCATGACGACCGCCCTCATTCCGTAAAACTGGGAATTCCCCCCGCCCTCCTCTATCAGAAACGTTTTGCCTCTTTCTACACCACTTGAATCTCCCTTTTATAACGCAAGGACACATAAATACAAAAGAGAAAATAAATTAAGAAATTTTTCAAGGGTCTATAAAAGAAAAAGAAAAATAATAAAAATGTGGTAGATGGCTTTTCCCTATTGAAAGGTTGTCATGGACGCAAAAAGGATTTTTTTCCCAGAATATTTTAAAGGACCCTTTTGCCATTTTTATCCCGTTATTTTCACCCCTTTAAACACTTTCCCTACTTTAGCTTTTCCCTTCCATTTTTTATGTATCTAATGACCAAGAAATTTGACTTTATAATGAATCCAATTTTATTCTTTTTTTTACGGTTTGTTACCTCGTGCTCTTATTTTTCTCTCTCTTGCTTTTCATATTCTAAAGTGTCGATCATCCAAGATTCAAAAAACAAGTACAGTAGAACCCCTCTACAATCAATATCAGGGTTACCAACATTTAAAAAAATTAACTTCCATGTTTACTTACAATCTTTATTTTTGTATATTTAAGTAATAACTATAGAAAAATTATAATAATAAACGAAATGAATAAAATTTATTTATAAGTTCACCACATAAATTTCAATAGAATTATAATATGTACTATGTATATACAGACGACCACCCATAGAAAAATGGAAGATAAAAAAAAAGAGCTTAAATTTAAGCTGTACTGAAATTTTATTGGCTTATAAGCTTGGAGTTTATAAGCTTATGTTTGAAGCTTAACCGAGTCATAGTTTTTATGAGTTTGAGGTGATTTTGTCGTCATCGAGTTCAAACTCTTTTTCCCATTCACCATCAGTGGAGCTTTCTTTGCTCGACTGCTGCTCAGAAGGCCCAGAGGAGACGATTACAAGGTCACGTTTTTCACGCATTTCAAGGGCGTTGATTTCAAGTTCATATTGAGTGAGGAGACGGGTCTGTTCCTCTTCAGAGAGTTCTAGGACGCCAGACGGAGGTTCCGGAACTGGAACTGGAACTGGAACAACAGCAGGTTTTTCAGCGGGGACTTCGACGCTTTTTGTTTCAGGGGTGGGTTTTCGTCTGTCTTTTTCAGCCTCCTCGTCTTCAAGAAGAGCCCTCCGGAAAAGATATCGCTTCCAGAAGTCTGAGTGCGATACGGAGTCCGGTACGAGGGCAGCATACTTTTCTTGAAGTAATGGGTTGTTGGCCAATAAATTCGTGAGGCGCTCGACCTCCAGAAGATCTTCAGAAACAGAAACCCAATCGGAGAAACGATCGTTTTCAACTTCCACAGTAAATGTTCTTTCATCCGTTATAAGTTCATAGTATTTAAGCTAAAAAAATGTTGTTTAATTAATCAATTATTTATTGTTTTATAGCAAACCTGCATCGGCGTCATAGGTACTGGGATGCCATCTTTGACTAAAACAGGCACATCATCGTCAGTTGGCGGTGGAACAAAAACGTCAGACAGCGAGTCGAAGAATGAGGAAAGCGACTTTTTGACAGTATTCGCTGTCGAGTCTTCTTTATCAAGCTGAAGGACATCCGCAGCAGAACTTGCTATAATTTTCGCCTCGTTTTTAACAGCAGACGACAACTCGTCCATATCCTTTTTCACAAACTCATACACCTCAGCGCTCTATAAATAAACAAGTATTTAGCATTAACGCTTAAGGAGTTTGTAGATTTAGACCCAAGTTATTTTTTTCGTCATTAATAGATATGACGGGCTTAATTTGATATCATCATGTTAGCCACTACAGGATACATGTCTTACTTTTCATAAGTATATTCTAAAATATTATGCAATATTAAATTTACCTTTGCTTTCGCCGTATTTACCCAGGATGACCACCATCCTCCACTCCCCCTAAAACCTTTAATTAAAACAAAGAATTCAAAATTATAAACTTACTCGGCCATGATTTAACGAGAAAAAGTTCTAAAAGCATATATCCAAAATGGATTTTCGAACAAATTAAACTAAAAAACCATTTGATAATCGTTTATTGCAGATAAGAAATAACTTTTGATTAAGAAATGACTATTATAATACTGAAATTAGACAGAAGAATTTTTTTTATAAAAGATAAAAATGTAAGCTTTTTTTATTTTCCTTTAGGTTGACGGGTTTTGCGTCGTAAACAGCTGATCGAAAAACAAGAATCCCATACTCAAGTTCAGGGGGGGCGACTACGAGTTTAAGAGCAATCGTGGGGGGCAGTAAAAAATTTGGAAGGATAAGAACGTTTTTATTTCTTATTGTTTTGACTTTCTGAGTTAAATTTTCAAATAGTTTTATAATTAGATCTGTGATTGATCCAAGCTCATTTTTAAATTCATGTAAAAACTTCTCGAAATAGGCCTCACTGGGCTATTATCTGTAATCAGTAGACAGTATTCACTAGGTGATAAGTTTAAGACGTAAATAATTTTTGACGTTTGTTTTGTTAAACTGCGGGCAGTACAGTTTGAGGTTTAAACTACTTGCTGCGCAAATTAGAAATTTAATGCAAAATAAGCAATAGGTAGGTTTAAAAAAACTATTTTTTTTTATATTTGGGCCTAGCAACATCTTTTATCTGAACTGGGCTTAAAATCGAAAAAGCCTTGCTAGTACACTCTCATTAATGATTAATGATTATATATCAATATTAGTATAATTTTGCCTATTTATTATTTTATGTCATACGTCATAACTTATGTTAGTTACTGAATTACACATGCTAGTACATGTGTAGTAGACAAACTCAGTTTTGTCTCTTCAGTTTATAGTGCAGTATTTCAATTTTTACTTGTAAATTTAAATGAGCAAGTAACACAGAAACCATAGTAAAAGAAATTTTTGTGGTAAAACATAGTTCACTAGCGCAGCCAAACGGAATTAAGTAGCATGCAGCTTCAACCTTAGACAACAAACCATCCTCATTACAGCTGGTACTAGGCAGCTGTATTAAAAAATTAAATTACTTGTTGAGACTTTTTAAGTTTACTGATTGATACAATATTATTACGTATGTGCACTATACAAAGTTAAATAGTTAATAAGTAAGCTTACTTAAAAAAAGAAAGATTTTTGCACAGAGTAAGCTGGTGAGTCTTAAATGAATTAAAATCTGATGTTATGTCAATAGTGCAAGCATTAGTGATGTCTATTGTATATCATTTTAAAGGCTGTGGTTACTCCTTTTAGGAAGAAGAGTCCGAAAATTTTCGCGCCTGAAGTGTACGAAAAAGGACGTCAAAATTTCACGACAAATTTGGGAGGCGAACTCCCCGTTCTACCTCCCGGGCGCGTTGTTCCGGGTCAGATACAACCCGGGGATTGAGCCGGCGTGGCCGAAGGGGGACGAGCATGTCAGGCTACGCATCGGACAAGTCGGGTGACTTCACGAAAGAGGAATGGATGAGCAAATTGGAGTACGCAGATCCAAAGGCGGACATGAACAAGCTCATAATGAACTACCTCGTCACTGGTTGGTATTGCTTGAAGCAGGATTAGTCTCTACCAAAAACATTTTTTGCAGAGGGATTCAAAGGCGCAGCAGAGAAGTTTCAGGAGGAATCTGGAATAACACCTCCCCTTGACTTAAATACAATGGACAACCGAATCAAAATTCGAGAGGCGATTCAGGAAGGGGGACCCAAGAAGCAATTTTACTCGTCAATGAACTTTACCCGGAGCTCCTCGACAACGACCGATACCTTTATTTTCGTTTACAGCAGCTTCACCTGATCGAATTGATACGCGACGGTAAAGTCGAGGAAGCTCTTCATTTCGCACAAACTCAGCTTTCTGAGTCTGGGGAGTCAGAACCAGGGATCTTAAGCCAGCTCGAACGTGTGCTCGCACTTCTTGCATTTGAGGAGCCTGCGCTTTCCCCTTTCTCGCATCTTCTAAACACAAAACAAAGGCACAAGGTATGTTTTATTTGCTTGGTTGCAAAACGTGCTAATCCCATTTAGTTCCCCAAAGTTATTCTTAGCTGTTAGTGGCAGCCAATTTGTGAGTTGCAGCATCCTGCTGATTCAGGGCTGCCAATCATTCCAATCCTTTCAGATTTCTGACCATTCTGCAAAAGAGGCATTCTCTTTAATAAATATTCTGATCTACTTAGGTGGCGAGTGAAGTAAACACTGCAATTTTGAAAACAGAGCATCACACGTCGACGGAGCCAAAGCTTTATTCTCTCGTAAAGCTCATTCTGTGGGCGCAAGAGGAGCTGACAAAGCGGAAAATCAAATATCCTAGAATGGTCGACCTGACGACTACAGAAATTGAAAGTCCATCCAAATGACACCCTGTTTGTCCAATAAGCTGACTCGTACGATAACTGAACCCAACTTATCTTATTCATTTATTGTTTTTCTTCAGGAAAGTGAAACTCCAGACGTCTAAATGATTTCTATTCTCATCGTTTGATAATTTTTTTGTACATAGGAAATGATTATCCCAA
>JACGAQ010002642.1:0-38528 GCA_014119065.1 Orius insidiosus
CGCTATAAATACTTCCTTGTTATCATCGTAATGTGCAAGAACTGGTGAAGCCATCAATTTACCTTTTAAAGTATTAAACGCCAAATCTAATTCTTCATTCCATTCAAATATTTCATTCCCCTTTTTTCTCTGAGTGGGGCCGCTATAATTGCATATTGTGGTATAAATCTCCTATAATAACTGCACATCCCTAAAAATGACCTAATTCCCTTCTGACTAGTTGGCCGCTTTAATTGAGCTATCGCTTCCGCTTTGTCGGGTAAAGGGCTGATTCCGCTGCCCGAAAGTTTATGTCCTAACAGTTCTATTTCCTGATATCCAAATTTACACTTTGTAGTTGACAATTTCAAGTTTACACTCCTAATTTTATCAAGAGTTAGCCGTAACTAATCAAATGTTTCTCGAAATCCGATCCGAAAACCACTAAATCATCCAGATAACATAACACATGACGGTACATAATGTTGTTAAATAAGCGATTCATTGCCCGTTGAAAACTCGCGGGGCTATTCTTTAACCCTTGCGGCAAAGTAGTAAATTGGTAAAGCCCACTACTCGTCACAAACGCAGTCACCTCGCTTGTACTTGTATCTATTGGTTGTTGAAAAATGCATTGTTTGCGTCTATCTTGGAAAAATAAGATGATCCTTGTAAGGAATCAAAAATCGTATCTATTCTGGGTAAAGGAAATTTATCGGTCAAAATTTTTTCATTCAACTTCTTATAATTGATCACCATTCGGTAGCCTCCATTGTCTGGTTTCTTCACTAGAACGCAGGAGCACTATACGGAGACGCCGAAGGTATAATTATTCCCGCCTGCAATAACTCTTTCACCTTCTCATCCAATACCTCTCTTTCCATCTTAGAAAGTCGATAAGGAGCGAAGGCTACTGGCTCTCGATCTATTAAATTAATTTTATATGGTATTAATTCTGTTTTACCTAAATCCACCGCCTTAGTAGTAAACAAATCTTCATATTGTTTAACTAAATTATAAATTTTCAAGTACTCCGCAGAAAGTGATGGATTTATGTCTATTTGAACGCCCCTTCTGTCCACCAAGATAGGTTTATTGTTTCCCGATGTTTTCTGGGTCCCCAACGCGACAAGTGTTTTTCGTCCGGACCCACGTCAAATGTCTCCGACACCTTCACATCTGGTGGTATCCCGGGGGGTTGGGCACGTTTTTCGTAGGCCATTGACTTTATTTCTAACACATGCCTATTTTTTTGTCTCTATTATGTCCCTTTTAACTTCTCCTAACACGGTCCCACTCAACAGTCTTTGCGTAGTAACCCCGTAATTGAACAATTTTATGCTATTTACTCTTAATCCTACCAATTTATCCTCTATATGAATCGACTTCCCAAGGGTGTGGAAGCGGGTGACAATATATCTAACAAATTTACATTTGCTTTAAATCTATTTCAGTAATTTCTACTTCCCTACTCTCTCTAGGAGGTATATATTCATCATATTTTAAACTAAATCTGTTATTCTTCATTTTCCCATCAAACGTAATGACCACTTCCATCCACTTACCAAAACTATTTCTTTCCCCAAAGTCCACTCTTACTCCATATTTATGGAAAAAGTCAGTTCCTAATATTACAGGGTGATTGAGTTGTTTAACCACAAATAACGTATAACTAACCGACTTACTACCTAATCTTATGCTAACTACTGTATTACCTATTATTTCTAACAAAGTTTGATTCGCCGACGTAGCTGTCCCCCCGTATTGTCTTATGTTATATCCGCTGTTTTCAACCAAATTTGCACTAATTGCTGAAATATTACTGCCCGTGTCAAATAAACAACTTATCAAGAATTATTTACCAGTAAATCTATAGACAAAGATGGTGTATTCTCATAGACGCCATGCAAATTTGAAAATTCACACGACGTTCACTCTTTAGTTTTTTGGATTGTTACAGAATTTACTAATGTGACCTATTTCCCCACATTGAAAACAGCGAGCCCGCCCTGCTAGCCGCGGACATACCGCAAAATGTCCTCTTTCCATACAATGAAAACAACGAATTCCATCTCCCCCATAAACCCTTTCATCTTGAAACCTAACCCCTTCTTTCAATATTGATTTCGGCTCCCATTCTAATTTTGGGTTTTTCCACCCCCCATTGAACTATTTCCATACTCTTTCTGTCTGGCGGCTCCGTTACCATTTGACCCCCAACGGTGGTATCCCCCATTTCGCGAATTATAATTATACCTTCTTTCGATTCCCACCTTTCTCGCGAATCTTCCCCTCTGTAACCACGCGAATTATCCCCTCTATTATCCCGCGAATTACCCCTTCCATATGAATCCCCTCGTTTATCTCCCCATAATCCCTCTCTCGGCCCCCAGAATCCCCCTATACCTGTCTGTGGACGGACTTCGGGAATAATAACGGCTCCTCTCTGAACTGTCTTTTCCGCCCCCAGTGTTTCTATATTCGGACCTTCCCGTGAGTAATCCTCACCGACTCCCGCATCAATGGAGCAAGTGTTCAGTTTTGTCCCGGCCAATTTAGCGGATATTATTTCTTCTATATCTTCCCTAATTTGTTGTTTCTGCCTCAATCTTTCCTTCGCTACCCCTTTTACCGCCTCAAAATCCAGCAGCCTCGTTCCAGATCGACCACGGTAGCTATTTTGCTCGCCTCGATCAGGGGTAACACATCTTCCCTCAAACCCCTTATGACGTTTGTAATGATCTTAATATCCGGCATTTGTGGTCCAACTGCCGGCACCACTGCCTAATTCTCCTCATATATGTACCGGAACCATCAAGCGTCAGAGCGTGTGGTTTACGAAAAAATTAAATGCCCCCCTTAATTAAATCAAAGAATTTGATGGTGTAGTTTAAAATCCGCCTGGATATACAGGGTGTCCCAGACACAACCTAACTTCGTTATTTCAAATGAGAACCCCTATTTTTATTTCAGATTCGTAATTACGCAAAATTTCAAGTAGATTGAGTACTCATATGACGATTTGGACAGCTTTTAAAAAATGTCAAAATTTAGCGTTTTTTGCGCTAAAATCCGTTAAAATGACCTAGGAGACTCGTTTTTTTTAATTCCACTTATTTTTTCCCGAAGAATCCAACTGTCTCAAATTTGAGCATCTTCGCATTCTGCATCACGAGATTTCGTCGCTAATGGCCTTTTTTCAAGTTAGAACCCAAATTTTTAGTTCAGAAATGAAAATTAGCACTTGTTGAAAGGAATTTTCTTTCGGACCACAAATTTTGAAAGAGCTACAGCGTCTTGTGTTTATGCATCAAAAATTAAAATTCCATCAACAAATCGCTAATTTCCATTTTGAAGTATGGAATTTGGATTAAACTTGAAAAAAGGCCATTAGCGACGAAATCTGTGATGCAGAATGCGAAGATGCTCAAATTTGAGACAGTTGGATTCTTCGGGAAAAATAAGTGGAATTAAAAAAAAACGAGTCTCCTAGGTCAATTTTAACGGATTTTAGCGCAAAAAACGCTAAATTTTGACATTTTTTAAAAGTTGTCCAAAATTGTCATATGAGTACTCAAATCTACTTGAAATTTTGCGTAGATTACGAATCTGAAATAAAAAATAGGGGTTCTCATTTGAAATAACGAAGTTAGGTTGGTCTGGGACACCTGTATATCCAGGCGGATTTTAAACTACACCATCAAATTCTTTGATTTAAATTAAGGGGGGTTTACATTTAACTTTTTTTTCGTAAAACCACTTTTTAACGCTCTCCCAGACGCTTGCCATGTGTTTCCGGACACCCTGTATGTAACCGGACCCTCATCAGATCGTTGTTGTGCCCCCTGGATTTTTGCTTCTAACACCATCCCTTTGTTAGGATTTCCAAATGATCTTAAGAATCTTGCTTAATTTCCTCCCAAGTGAAGCCGTCCCATATTCCTGCCTCCCATTCCTGTTCCGCTAATCCCGCTAAACTAAAAGGGAAGTGATCTATTCTATCCGCGACCGTCCAATTATTTATCCTGGCTAGGTTTTCGTACTTCGTAAAAAAGGTTTCTATATTTTCATCTTCCGTCCCCCGATAAGTCGGCATGATGTATTTCGGAATCCTTCTCGGGCCCTCTGCCATCTCTGCTATTTCTTCCCCCCTTTCTTGTACTATGTGATTTTGAACTGGTAAAACAGACGTATTTCCGGGAACAGGCAACGAGTTCTCCCCTGTGTTCGCGAACGGGTTACTAGTCTGTGGGTTTTCTAGATAGCTATTGTTACCTCCTCCTAAATTTTCACCTAACCCGATAAAAGGATTTAACGATCGGTTCTGATCTAATGCCGGTGCTTCAATTTCCGAGTGCGAGTCAATTAATGAACGTAACTGCAAATTTCTTTCAGTTTGCGAGGCAATGAAAGCCTTCAAACCGGAATTCCTTTTTTCTTGTTTCTCCAACAAAGTAGTTATCGTGTTTTCTAGTGTGGATACTGATTTTCTAAAGTATACTGAGTGGTGTCCCCTTCTAAATCCTCCGAAACTTTCGTATATGGCGTGGACGAACGCGCCCCTGCGCCGTCTTGCAATATTCCCAGGTCAAATGACGCGCCCTCCTCTTGATTTTGCTCTACTTTAACCGGAACTAAACAATCCTCCTCGGAGTCCGTAAACTCTGACCCGGAGTTTAGTGGTACGAAAGCTACTCCCTGCTCAACAACAGCCGCCTCCCCTGACCGAATATGTTCTACCGTATCACCTACCACCGGCAACACCGAGCCCGCCGAACTAACCCCAGAAACTGACGGAACTGCGAATGAAAGCCCCCGATGTTTAAATATTTCGCCAACAATTTTCGACAATCGTCGACCTTAGCGGTAGGCGACTTTATTAATTTAAGCTGAATACAAACTCCAAGCAACCGTTCCCTCGACAAACTATACACCCAAGAGGTTTTCCCCGAATTTATCCGCTCTGATATATCCGAAAATGTTATGTCAGCCGAACTGAAACCAGCACTCTTCCTCGGATCACCAGACATGAAAGAAAATGATACTACTAAAATAAAAGATATTAAAAGAAAATGATAAAATTAAAACCCCGTAAACCCATTAAAAGCCCAGCTGAAATGTGTTATGTTCTCACCCCAAATTCCCAAAAATAAATTCCTCAGTAATTAAAATCCCCCAGCAAACCATCAACGACACCCGCGCTACGCCGGAGACTCTAAATAAGGGTCTCCCCAAACTGGTTAGCGAACGGAAAACCGCAGATCACGGAATATCCGCAAGGCACGGGTAACGCGAAACAAAACAAAAAAAAAATACCAAAAAGAATTCGTGCTACGCCGGAGGCTCAAAATAAGAACCTCCCCTCAACGGTCAGCGAACGGAAAACCGAAAATCGGAATACCGCAAGGCACTTATTTCTCCAAAGCACCCAAACCAACCAAAAAGAAAGAAAAACAAAAACAAAAAAGAAAAAATTGAAAAGAAATTCGTGCTACGCCGGAGGCTCAAAATAAGAACCTCCCTCAACGGTCAGCGAACGGAAAACCGAAAATCGGAATATCCGCAAGGCACTTATTTCTAAACACCCAAATGAAACCAAAAAAAAGTACAACCCAAAAAAAACTTATTATAAAAAAAAATTTCAAACTGTCAAAGCCAAACCAGGAGAAATCCCCTTAAAATAAAACATGCAACAAACCTTAAAACTAAACCATGCACTACTCTAGTACCTAAATCCCAAAACAAAACACCCAAAAACCTCGAAATCCCCTTAAAAAAAATTATTAAACAAAACACTATTTTAGGGACCTCAGAGCGCGGATCACTTCGAGACAAAAGTTCGAAGAAACGGCGCCTCCACCACTTGTAACGGGGGTTTATTTTATTTTCTATTTTCCCCGGAGGATGATGTATTTCCTCTTTCGTTACTTAATTAGGGGCGTAAAATGAATAATATACTCTACAGTCTAAATACCATTTATTGATTATATTATATTAAAACACACTAATTTTTATCCTAACCTTAGCTATTATGGATATGGACAAATGGTTTCGGAATATTCTTTAATTTTACCTTAATTAATATTCGGGCTTCACGTCCAGTCACTCCAAGATGCAGGGTCAGAATGGCCCGAGTCTTAGTCTTAATGTCTCTGGTTTAACTCTTCCCCCTCCTTTTTAGGGAGGACTACCCCCTCCGATATTGTACATATGAAACCATAGGGTAAAGATACCTTTTCACCCCGTTTCCCTTAATGTGGATACTGGGGTGTCTTATCAAAAATGCTACTCCCAGAGACGTGCTAAGCCGATTTGCCTATCCTAACTCCTGTCCCTTTGTTACAACTAAGTGTACAAATGAAACTCGGCTAAAATCTACAAAATTCAATTTACCCTGCGGCTGAGTTTCATTTTGCACTAATAAATAAAAATTGTAGGAAATTAATTTTCTATCAATTTCTACTTAGTTATTTTTTTCTAGGATGCACCATTTTCGGAAAATAATTTTTTTAAAAATAAATTTATCTTGAAAACAGTGCGTCCTAGAGAAAAATGAATAGAATAAAAATTAAAGAGAATTTAATTTCCAACAGATTTTATTGTGCATTTTTTCAATATCTGTAATTGTTTACGATTTACAAGCCTTTAAAAATTAACCTTCTTAATGGTTATACTTCAATAACCTTCTTACACGGAGAAGGTCAACTTTGAAGGACTTAACGCCTAAATGTCAAAATTTTGAAAAAATGAACTAGGTGTACTAAAACTCGGCTAAAATCTACAAAATTCAAATTTACCCTGTGGCTGAGTTTCATTTGTACACCTAATAATAAAAATTGTAGGAAATTTAATACTCTATAAATTTGTACTTAATTATTTTTTTCTAGGATGCACCATTTTCAGAAAATAATTTTTTTTAAAATAAATTTATCTTGAAAACAGTGCGTCCTAGAGAAAAAATGAATAGAATAAAAATTAAAGAGAATTTAATTTCCAACAGATTTATTTAGTGCATTTTTTCATATCTGTAACGGTTTACGGTTTACAAGCCTTTAAAAATTAACCTTCTTAATGGTTATACTTCAATAACCTTCTTACACAGAGAAGGTCAAACTTTTGATGGACTTTAACGCCTAAAATGTTCAAAATTTTGAAAAAATGCACAAAATAAATCTGTTGGAAATTTTTCTCTCTATAAATTGTACTTAATTTTTTTTCTAGGATTCACCATTTTCGGAAAATATTTTTTTTTAATAAATTTTTCTTGAAAACAGTGCGTCCTAGAGAAAAAATGAATAAAATAAAAATTAAAGAGAATTAATTTCCAACAGATTTTATTTAGTGCATTTTTCATTATCTGTAACGGTTTACGAATTAAAAGCCTTTAAAAATTAACCTTCTTAATGTTATACTTCAATAACCTTCTTACACGGAGAAGGTCAACTTTTGATGGACTTTAACGCCTAAAACTTTCAAAATTTTGAAAAAATGAACTACAAGGTGTACAAAATGAAACTCGGCTAAAATGTACAAAATTCAAATTTACCCAGTGGCTGAGTTTCATTTTGTACACCAATAAATAAAAATTGTAGGAAATTTAATTCTCTAAAAATTTGTACTAATTATTTTTTCTAGCACACCATTTTCGAAAATAATTTTTTTTTTTTTAAATTTATCTTGAAAACAGTGCGTCCTAGAGAAAAAAATGAATAGAATAAAAATTAAAGAGAATTAATTTCCAACAGATTTTTTTAGTGCATTTTTTCAATATCTGTAACGGTTACGATTTACAAGCCTTTAAAAATTAACCTTCTAATGGTTATACTTCAATAACTTCTTACACGGAGAAGGTCAACTTTTGATGGACTTTAACGCCTAAAATGTTCAAATTTTGAAAAAATGAACTACTAGGTGTACAAAAAAAATCTGATATTTTCTCAAAAAATCGTAAAACAATAAATATAAATTATTAGACCGACTAAAAATTTCAACACTTTGTAGTGCATCTGTCGTTCCATTCAACCTTGTATCCCCCTTCCTTTGACCAGCTGATTTTTTTTCTTGTTGAAATCCCCTCCAGTACCTAAGTTTAGTTCACTTCTGTTGAAAACAGAAAATGTGAAAATTACCGGTATAAACATTTTACCTTTTTTTTTTGTTTTAAATTTAGTCTTTATAATTTTAAAAATGGTATTTAAGATCACCTAATCAAAAAGTAAGTAAAGGTGCCTATTTTTTAAGTTTCAAACAAGCAATCTCCTTTTTACCGGTCAAAATATGCACCTGGCATGGCAGAACCACTGGCATAAAAAGTTCCAGGCTGAAACTAATTTTTTTAAATTCTAGACTGTTAAAAGAGCGCCATCGTTGCGATCAGGACAACTACGACGAATGGGATTCCAGATTTATGCTCAGAACCGACGAAGATGATTCGGCCATAATCACAACGAAGTATGTCTAATTATTGTTGTTCATTAATTAAATATTTATTTCAGATGGGGTCAAAAAGGCTGGTTTAAACCTTCATGTATTCCAATTTCTATAATTTTGCTTCTGATTTTCCTGGTTGTTCTTCCGCTGTTGTTGGATGCCGCAGAAAAGCAACATCGGAGTGTAGAAATCAACCAAACTTTGATCAAGTGCCAACAGAATTGTGTGTAAGACTTAAAAAACTGAAACTTAATTGTTTACTTTATATTCTTTTAGGTTTAGTTGGTCGAGACCATACCAGAAGGTATGAGTTACAGAAATGGCACAACGCCATATCCTTCAACTTTCGATATGGAAAGATATGATTTAAATGCGACAAATACTATCGAAATCGCTTCCTTTTACTGGACTTAAGAGACAGCGATGTTTTGAATTATCCTGGGTCGGATAAAGGCGAAGAAATTTTGCGCATTTTTGTACGCAGGGAAAGATCGCAAGTTGAAAGTCAAGATCGCGCAGAGTCAACCTTCAAAATTGAATCCGGGCGTCGACACTGAAATTCTTAGCCGAAAAGGAGCTGCTGAGGTAAAAATGTTAAATCTTGATGTTATTTTTAGATTATTATGAGGAAAAATCTCTCTTTTTGTCGGTTTTTTATGTGCTTTAGTTCCTATTATTGGGTTTAGACAATTTTTTATGATTTTGTCGCTTTCTATACAATTTTAAGGAGTTTTTCAGACAGAAAAATGCTTTTTTAAGGTTTTGTGGGGTTTTTAGTCTTTTTTTAAATTTACGTCTATAGAACCATTTGACGGCATCTTTAGACCAAAAAACACCCTTTTCAGCGTAGAGATATAATTTTCTACCTTTTTTTTTAGTATCCCCAGATTAGGTAACACATTCATTTCATCCTCTAGCCTGCCGTTATCGAGATATTAACTTAAGGGGTTGAGGTTTTAAGTTGGTTGCTTTGTACATTTTTCGTTGTGAGCAACGGTTTTCGGTTTTTCCCTTCTATCTTGGAAACCGTCGCTCAAAACGAAAAAATGTCCTAAGTAAAGTTGTAGCTACGGAAATTTACTACATAAATATCTTATTGGTTTTTTCCGTCAGAGCAATATTTTAGGAGATATGAAGGTTTTAAGTTTTCAGACAGGCTCTGTAGGATTATTAGTTTTAACCTCATAACTCCTTAAATATTGCTCTTACGCAAATAATGAATGAAGATTTTTGTAGGAAATCTTTGTACCTACAACTTTTACTTAGGACATTTTTCGTTTTGAGCGACGGTTTCCGAGATAGAAGGTAAAATCGAAAACCGTTGCTCACAACGAAAAATTTGCAAAGCAACTCACTTAAGAACCCTCATATCTCCTTAAGTATTGCTCTGAGAAAAAAACCAATGAGGTCTTTTTTGTAGGAAATTTCCGTAGCTACGACTTTTACTTATGACATTTTTTCGTTTGAGCGACGGCTTCCGAGATAGAAGGGAAAACCAAAAACCGTTGTTAACAACGAAAAATTTGCAAAGCAACCACTTAAATACTTCCATATCTCCTAAAGTATTGCCCTGACGGAAAAAATTAATAAGATATTTTATGTAGTAAATTTCAGTACCTACAACTTTACTTAGGACATTTTTTCGTTTTGAGCGACGGCTTCCGAGATAGAAGGGAAAAGCCGAAAACCGTGTTAACAACGAAAAATTTGCAAAGCAACTCTCACCAACAAACCATCATACCTCTTAAGTGATCTTTTTTCGATCATATCTTCTAAACGGTTGATCCTACAAAAAAATTAAAAAAAGCAAACTGAAAGGAAATTAAATTTCCTACAAAAAGTACTTAGTAAATTTTCATCCTCAGGCCGGCCGTTATCGAGATATTGACTTAAGTGATCTTTTTTCGATCATATCTTCTAACGGTTGATCCTACACAAAAATTAATAAAAGCAAACTGAAAGAAAATTAAATTTCCTACAAAAAGTACTTAGTACATTTTCATCCTCAGGCCGGCCGTTATCGAGATATTGACTTAAGTGATCTTTTTTCGATCATATCTTCTAAACGGTTGATCCTACACAAAAAATTAATAAAAGCAAACTGAAAAATTAAATTTCCTACAAAAAGTACTCAGTAAATTTTCATCCTCAGGCTGGCCGTTATCGAGATATTGACTTAAGTGATCTTTTTTCGTTCATATCTTCTAAACGGTTGATCCTACACAAAAAATTAATAAAAGCAAACTGAAAGGAAATTAATTTGGTTTTCCAAGAAACCAAATTTTTAAGCTCATTTTTAGCGTTTATCTTAGGGTTTTGGGCTTAAAAACTCCCATTTTATCAATTTTATGCCAGTTTTTTAAATCTTTCAGCCATGAAACCCCCTTTTTATCAAATTTTCTGACTGTTTTTAGACCTTCTTCCAAAATCATAGTTTTCCAACATTTTTTCCTCCCAGAAAAACCAATTTTATTTACCAGATTTTTCCTTTTTTCAAGAAACCCTTTTTTTCGCTGGATTCTCTATTTTGTACTTAATTATTTTTTTTCCCGGATGCACCATTTCGGAAAATAATTTTTTTAAAAAATAAATTTATCTTGAAAACAGTGCGTCCTAGAAAAAATGAATAGAATAAAAATTAAAGAGAATCAAATTTCCAACAGATTTTATTTAGTGCATTTTTTCAATATCTGTAACGGTTTACGATTTACACCTTTAAAAATTAACCTTCTTAATGGTTTTTTCAATAACCTTCTTATACGGAGAAGGTCAACTTTTGATGTACTTTAACGCCTAAAATGTTAAAATTTTGAAAAAATGAACTACTAGGTGTACGAAATGAAACTCGGCTAAAATCTACAAAATTCAAATTTACCCTGTGGCTGAGTTTCATTTTGTACACCTAATATTTTTATAATTTTCATTCTAATTTTAGGTCAGGAGTCTAAATATGCCGAAATTGGTCGGAGGAGGCGTTCTTCACACAAAATTATGGATTGTCGATCGAAAAGCTGTTTATATAGGAAGCGCCAATACAGACTGGAGGTCCCTTTCTCAAGTCAAAGAAATGGGAATTTACATCTCAAACTGCTCCTGCCTCGTTGAAGACATCGCAAAAATTTTCGACGTTTATTGGCAAATGGGTCTTCCCGACGCCAGAGTCCCTCCCTCTTGGCCTGAAGAACTTTCAACGATTTTCAACGAAAAAAATCCGATGCAAATTTTCCTCAACAACAAAGCTTCAGTCTACATATCAGTAATAATTCTTTAATTTATTTAAATAATTTATTTTTATTTTAAAAGAGTTCTCCACCTCAATTCTGCCCTGAAGGACGAGAAAACGATATCGACGCTATTTTAAGCACAATTCACAAAGCCGATAAATTTATATACATCGCAGTCATGGATTATTTACCTTTAACTATTTACACAGCAAACCTAAGTAAATAAATATTTATATACTTTTATATATTTTTTTATTTAGATTTTGGCCTATAATTGACGATGCGTTAAAAAAGGCGCCATCGAGCAAAGAGTGAACGTCAGAATATTAATAAGTCATTGGAACCACTCTATGGAATCCCAAAAATTATTTTTAATGTCTTTAATGGATATTACAAATAGTTTTAAAAGTGTAAAAGTTGAAATAGTATGTAAATTCAATTTTTAGATTTTTTTTTTGCAATTTTCGCTTTTTTAGAAATGTTCGTTGTTCCAAGTACTGCAGAGCAAAGTAAATACCGTACGCTAGAGTAAACCATAATAAATATATGGTTACGGACAACGTGGCTTATATAGGTTTGTTTTTTTAGAAAATTTAAAATTAAAATTTGTTTTAAGGTACTTCGAACTGGTCTGGAGACTACTTTACGGACACTGCGGGCGTTGGCGTTGTCGTTGAAGGTGATACGTCCATCAGGGAGCAGCTTGAGAATGTTTTCCTTCGAGATTGGAACTCCGAATTTGCATATCCTCTCCCGAAAAAGGCCAAATGTGAAGGAAAAAATTTTCTCTTTTTCTCATTTTGATCTCAAATTGCTTATTCAATAATTCATTATAAAATTTAAATTTACTTTTGTATGGAAATAAAACATAAAAATCTGGGGTTTTTTTTTCAAGACTAATTTAACTTCAAATTTCAAGACTATCGGTGCACAGGAGAGGCTGTGCTCTGGCTAACGAACAGGAAGAAGAACATGTCAAAGGCGAAACTGGTTTTTGAATATCTCGGCACCTTGTTTACCGATCGACTTGAAATTTTCAGAATTTACTCATATTGAATCAGAGAAGACCTGTATAAAATTTGAAGTCGATCGGTAAACAGGGTGCTGAGATCCAGATACTGTACCCAAAAACGCAAATGTAAACATACACTTGGTTAGTACTTTTTCCGCTTTCTGTCGGGGTTTCGCTTGGCGGGGGAACGCTACCGTTCCTAGATATCGCCAAGGGGAGCTTTGAAAACTTGCTTCTTCTCTTCTCATTCTTATCTTATTTACTACTCCACTCATCAGTGATACCATTTTATCGAGCTGATGAAGGATATTTTTGGGTAAAATGTACTATTAGGTGTACAAAATGAAACTCGGCTAAAATCTACAAAATTCAAATTTACCCTGTGGCTGAGTTTCATTTTGTACACCTAATAATAAAATTGTAGGAAATTTAATTCTCTATAAATTTGAACTTAATTATTTTTTTCTAGGATGCACCATTTTCGGAAAATAATTTTTAAAAAAATTTATCTTGAAAACAGTGCGTCCTAGAGAAAAAATGAATAGAATAAAAATTAAAGAAATTGAATTTCCAACAGATTTTATTTAGTGCATTTTTTCAATATCTGTAACGGTTTACGATTTACAAGCCTTTATAAATTAACCTTCTTAATGGTTATACTTCAATACCTTCTTACACGGAGAAGGTCAACTTTTGATGGACTTTACGCCTAAAATGTTTAAAATTTTGAAAAAATGAACTTCTAGTGTACAAAAAAACTCGGCTAAAATCTACAAAATTCAAATTTACCCTGTGGCTGAGTTTCATTTTGTACACCTAATAATAAAATTGTAGGAAATTTAATTCTCTAGCACTTATTATTTTTTTCTAGGATGCACCATTTTCGGAAAATAATTTTTTTTAAAAATAAATTTATCTTGAAAACAGTGCGTCCTAGAGAAAAAATGAATAGAAAAAAATTAAAGAGAATAAATTTCCAACAGATTTTATTTAGTGCATTTTTTCATATCTGTAACGGTTTAACGATTTACAAGCCTTTAAAAATTAACCTTCTTAATGGTTATACTTCAATAACCTTCTTACACGGAGGTCAACTTTTGATGGACTTTAACGCCTAAAATGTTCAAAATTTTAAAAAATGAACTACTTGGTGTACTGAAACTCGGCTAAAATCTACAAAATTCAAATTTACCCTGTGGCCGAGTTTTGTACACCTAATATAGGAAATATAGAAAAATCGTATTTTTTTGGCAGGGGGAGAGATGAGGTGGATTAAAATAACAAAAAAAATTTTTTTCTATATATTTTTTATAAAAAATAGCAAAAAATAAAACTTTTTTTATAAATAGCATTTTAAAAAAACTTTTGGAGAATTTGTACAAAATTGAGTTTTTATGAAAAACTTAATACTGATTAAGAAAAATGCGATAATGTATTTTTGGTTTAGTTAATAAGACATTATCTGACAGATGCTGAACTGCGTTCGATTTTTGCAAGAATGTTCAGCCCATTGGCCGCTATCGCTTAAAGACCAGCAGTTCCGTTTGGGTCATTCCGCGCCATCTGTTCCGCTGTGGGGAAGTATTTAGTCTCGGAGACTCTACGCCTGAAAAACCAAAATTATCAATTGACTCTGGCGAAGTGAAAATTACCATCGGCGTGTTCCGGGTCGCCTTCTTTTCTGTTGTCAATGAGGCCGATCCAGGCGTACTGCGCGTTGGCTTTACGTAAAAGCTCGGCGGCCTCTTTGTTGATGCCGGGGTCAGTGAGGGAAATAAGACGGCCATTTTGATTCCTGCAGTTCGTATCAGCTTCCGCAAAGTCGGTCACTTCTTGCATCAGTTTTATACAGGAGTCGGATTCAGGATGATAGATGTATCCGTTTTCCGGTACTGAAAGATATCATAAGTTTTTTGGATGATTTCTTCATCTTTAAAAACCCAATAAAAAGGGATAAAACCAGTTAAAAAAGGAATAAAATCCAATAAAGAGGGATAAAACCAGTTAAAAAAGGAATAAAACCCAATAAAGAGGGATAAACCAGTTAAAAAAGGAATAAAACCCAATAAAAAGGGATAAAACCAGTTAAAAAAGGAATAAAACCCAATAAAAAGGGATAAAACCAGTTAAAAAAGGAATAAAACCCAATAAAAAGGGATAAAACCAGTTAAAAAAAAGAATAAAACCCAACAAAAAGGATAAAACCAGTTAAAAAAGGATAAAACCCAACAAAAAAGGATAAAACCAGTTAAAAAAGGGATAAAACCCAAAAAAAGGATAAAACCAGTTAAAAAAGAATAAAACCCAATGAAAAGGGATAAAACCAGTGAAAAAAAGAATAAAACCCAATAAAAAGGGATAAAACCAGTTAAAATTGAGGAAGGTACATGGTATCAAACCCTATAAAAATGGTTAAAACCAGTTAAAGAAGGTATAAATGAGGCGCTCCGGGTACGAAGGGCGAACTCGACATCGGACAAATTTTTTTAACTTCCTTAAAGAAGTTATTGTGATACCCTCGACGTCGGGTTTTTGGGGAAGGGTCCTCCAGTTTTTTTTCATTTTCAGATTCTAGACCTCTTGGTGAATACACCAATATAATTTTTATGTTGAGTTCGCCATTTTTTCCCCTTTAAATACGTAAAAACCGAAATTTAAAATGCGAATATCTCGAAACTACGTTTTGTCGAGTTCGCCCTTCGTACCCGGAGCGCATCAAATGAACCCAATAAAAAGGGGTAAATCCATAAGAAGTAAAAAGATGATTTGTTCATCTTTTGGTTTACCTGCAGGACGTTTTGTGTAATAAATATGATTCTGGGAAGTCGATAGGAACTTGGTGGGCGAACAGCGGGTGAAGACGCGACATTTTTTGGTTTTAAGGTCGAAATTTGCAGAGTCGCAGGCCGGCTGCGAGTTGCAGAGTGCTAAACATTGCTTTCCGGAACGTGCCAAAATAGTAAATCCAGCTCCGTCCACCTTCGCCCTCGTTATCACCTTCGCCCTCTGTCCGAAAACCTCTCCAAATACCAAAGCGAGCGTCAAAACCGAATAAATCATCGTAGCAACCATCATCTTGGCATATCTGAAACAATAGATAAAAGTTCAAGGAATAGATTAAAACGTGTGACAGAGATTGTGAGGATCAAGACCGTTGGCCCCACTTTTTTTCGGAGTTTGAAAAAAAAAAATTTCCATCTTGCGAATTCCCCGTTTTCTCTAATCCCATCATTTCTCACGCACGAAGCCAAATTGTTTTCATCGATTTTCCCAAGAGTTCAACAATCTTCAAGACTTCCAACGTTTTGAGACATCTCATGAAAATAGAAGCTCAACCGGTGGCCTTTCGCCATATTGCCACGAGCTTAAAATAGCTGCTAGCAGATTTGGGCGTATTCATATTCATAAGTATGAATACGTCATTCATAAAAAATACTGATGAATTTTTTCTTTTATTAATATTATGCTAGTAGACATTCGGGATTTATTATAGTGGATTGTCCAAAAAAGGTGCAAAACCATATTAAAAAAAGGGAATAAACATTTTAAAGGTATAAACCGAATAAAAAGGGATAAAACCTGTTAAAAAAGGGATAAAACCAGTTAAAAAGAAATAAACCCAATAAAAAGGGACCGATGTCGAGTTCGCTTTTCGTACCCGGAGCGCCTCATTTATACCTTCTTTAACTGGTTTTAACCCTTTTTATAGGGTTTGATACCATGTACCTTCCTCAATTTTAACTGGTTTTATCCCTTTTTATTGGGTTTTATTCCTTTTTTAACTGGTTTTATCCCTTTTTATTGGGTTTTATTCCTTTTTTAACTGGTTTTATCCCTTTTATTGGGTTTTTCCTTTTTTAACTGGTTTTATCCCTTTTTATTCGGTTTTATGTATTCCTTTTTTAACTGGTTTTATCCCTTTTTAACAGGTTTTATCCCTTTTTATTCGGTTTATACCTTTTACATGTTTATTCCCTTTTTTTAAAAACCCAATAAAAGGGATAAAACCAGTTAAAAAAGGGATAAAACCAGTTAAAAAATGAATAAAACCCAATAAAAAGGGATAAAACCAGTTAAAAAATGAATAAAACCCAATAAAAAGGAATAAAACCCAATAAAAAGGGATAAAACCAGTTAAAAAAGGAATAAAACCCAATAAAAAGGGATAAAACCAGTTAAAAAATGAATAAAACCCAATAAAAAGGGATAAAACCAGTTAAAAAAGGAATAAAACCCAATAAAAAGGGATAAAACCAGTTAAAAAAGGAATAAAACCCAATAAAAAGGGATAAAACCAGTTAAAAAGGAATAAAGCCCATAAAAAGGGATAAAACCAGTTAAAAAAGGAATAAAACCCAACAAAAAAGGGATAAAACCAGTTAAAAAAAGGGATAAAACCCAATAAAAAGGGATAAACCAGTTAAAATTGAGGAAGGTACACGGTATCAAACCCTATAAAATGGTTAAAACCAGTTAAAGAAGGTATAATGAGGCGCTCCGGGTACGAAGGGCGAACTCGACATCGGACAAATTTTTTTAACTTCCTTAAAGAAGTTATTGTGATACCCTCGGCGTCGGGTTTTTGGGGAAGGGTCCTCCAGTTTTTTTTCATTTTCAGATTCTAGACCTCTTGGTGAATACACCCATATAATTTTATGTTGAGTTCGCCATTTTTCCCCTTTAAATACGTAAAAACCGAAAGAATGTGAATATCTCGAAACTACGTTTTGTCGAGTTCGCCCTTCGTACCCGGAGCGCCTCAAATGAACCCAATAAAAAGGGGTAAATCCATAAGAAGTGTGGAAAATTACAGAAATAGTAAAAATTCATTGATAAAATTTATGATTTTCAAAAAATTTATTAAAAAACTGAATAAAGGAATGGTGAATTATGAATACTATGGACTAATATTGAAATGTGGCTTTACTTACTTTAAAATAAAATAGTAAATAAATTCCTTTTGAGATCCACCCAGAGGGTATGAGGGAACGAGAAACGAATCGAGTAAACTGAAGTAGCCGGGAGTTGAGTTGTTGCTTTTTAATTGAAGGGGTCGCGGTCGAGGGGAAACGGTTTCGACGTGGTGGTGGCTCCTACGCTGATCCTGTGATCCAAACGTGAATGCAGCCACGCCTCCGATTTCCTAGTTTACGAGGGTATTACAGTAACTTCTCTTTGAGGACGATAAAAAAATGTAGAGCATTAACTTTTCTGTTTACCATATAAAAACTAGGCTAAAGTACATAATAAAAATCAAGGATCACAATCAAGGAAATACGATACCCTCACATAATTCAATGATAATTAATAATTAGTAATCACGATTATTTTGGAGAAAAAAAAATTAAATGCAATATAATGACGAAAATAATTAAAAACTTTCATGGCTTTTTCTGGACTTCCTGACCTTCAATGAATTGGCTTAACTTTCACAAAAGAAGTTATTGTCATACCCTCGACGTATGGGGGAATTGTAACTGATATTGTAGGGTAATTGTAACTGTTATTGTAGGGTAATTGTAACTGTGATTGTAGGGTAATTGTAACTGTGATTGTAGTGTAACTGTAACTGCGATTGTAGGGTAACTGTAACTGTGATTTTAGGGTAATTGTAACCGCGATTGTAGGGTAATTGTAACCGCGATTGTAGGGTAATTGTAACTGCGATTGTAGGGTAACTGTATCTGCGATTTTAGGGTAATTGTAACTGCGATTTTAGGGTAATTGTAACTGCGATTTTAGGGTAATTGTAACTGCGATTTTAGGGTAATTGTAACTGTTATTGTAGGGTAATTGTAACTGTGATTGTAGGGTAATCGTAACTGTGATTGTAGGGTAATCGTAACTGTAATTGTAGGGTAATCGTAACTGTGCTTTTAGGGTAATTGTAACTGTGCTTTTAGGGTAATTGTAACTGTGATTGTAGGGTAATTGTAACTGTGATTGTAACTGTGATTGTAGGGTAATTGTAACTGTGATTGTAACTGTGATTGTAGGGTAATTGTAACTGTGATTGTAACTGTGATTGTAGGGTAATTGTAACTGTGATTGTAGGGTAATCGTAACTGTGATTGTAGGGTAATCGTAACTGTGATTGTAGGGTAATCGTAACTGTGAGTGTAGGGTAATCGTAACTGTGAGTGTAGGGTAATCGTAACTGTGAGTGTAGGGTAATCGTAACTGTGAGTGTAGGGTAATCGTAACTGTGAGTGTAGGGTAATCGTAACTGTGAGTGTAGGGTAATCGTAACTGTGAGTGTAGGGTAATCGTAACTGTGATTGTACGGTAATTGTAACTGTGCTTTTAGGGTAATTGTAACTGTGATTGTAAGGTAGTTGGAACTGTGATTGTAAGGTAGTTGGAACTGTGATTGTAGGTAGTTGGAACTGTGATTGTAGGGTAATTGTAACTGTGATTGTAGGGTAATTGTAACTGTGATTGTAGGGTAATTGTAACTGTGATTTTAGGGTATTGTAACTGTGATTGTAGGGTAATTGCAACTGTGATTGTAGGGTAATTGCAACTGTGATTGTAGGGTAATTGTAACTGGGATTGTAGGGTAATTGTAACTGGGATTGTAGGGTAATTGTAACTGGGATTTTAGGGTAATAGTAACTGCGATAGTTCGGTAATTGTAACTGTGATTGCAGGATAACTGGATGATTTCTGGGTATTTAAAAAAACTAATTAAAAACTGGGTAGGGTAATTGTAACTGTGATTGTAGGGTAATTGCAACTGTGATTGTAGGGTAATTGCAACTGTGATTGTAGGGTAATTGCAACTGTGATTGTAGGGTAATTGCAACTGTGATTTTAGGGTAATAGTAACTGTGATTTTAGGGTAATTGCAACTGTGATTGTAGGGTAATTGCAACTGTGATTTTAGGGTAATAGTAACTGTGATTTTAGGGTAATTGCAACTGTGATTTTAGGGTAATAGTAACTGCGATTGTTGGGTAATTGTAACTGTGATTTTAGGGTAATTGTAATGTAACTGTGATTGCAGGATAACTGGATGATTTCTGGGTATTTAAGAAATCGAATTTTTTTAAAATTTATTATTCTATTAAATAACAAAAAGAAAATAACAACAGAAATGTATTAAAAATACGATTTTGTGCGCCTTCTAGATTCTTAAGTCTATTTTCACAATTTTTTTAAGAAAGACTATTTTCTCTATTTTTTCTAAAAATAATTTTTATATGAATGACGTAATTGGGAGGTCTTAAAAAATAATAAAGTAGCACGCGTTTTTAACGTGATGGTGAAAGAGTTTTTGAAAAATAAAACGGGCGGGGGGAAAAAGATCGGATCATACGGAGAGGTCGTTGCGGCCACGCGACTTCTGAAGATAACGGAATTTTTTAGGAGATTCGGCGTTTTGTTTGATTTTTTTTTCTTCTTCTTCTTTTTAATTCGTTGGGGTCGATTGGGGTGGAGGCTTGTCATCAGCCTCCACGCTTTCTTGTCAGCAAACCGAAAGGAGTGCGGCCTTCCTCATACGGTATTCCGTCGGCGTGAGAAGACCTCTGAAAAAAAAAAAGGCACTAAAGCATTTTTCTACAAAAGGAAGCAATTTTTTAGCTTCCAGCTGATGCAATACAATGTAAACATGATGTACTTAAGGGGATATGAGGGTTTTAAGTTGGTTTCTTTGTACATATTTCGTTGTGAGCAACGGTTTTCGGTTTTTCCCTTCTATCTTGGAAACCTTCGCTCAAAACGAAAAATGTTTTAAGTAAAAGTTGTAGCTACGGAAATTTACTACATAAAATATCTTATTGGTTTTTTCCGTCAGAGCAATATTTTAGGAGATATGAAGGTTTTAAGTTCTCAGCCAGGCTCTGTAGGATTATTAGTTTTAACCTAGCTCTTACGTAAATAATAAACAAAGAAATTTTTGTAGGAAATTTCCGTAGCTACGACTTTTACTTAGGACGTTTTTTCGTTTTGAGCGACGTTTTCCAAGATAGAAGGGAAAAACCGAAAACCGTTGTTAACAATGAAAAATTTGCAAAGCAACTCACTTAAAAACCATCATACATCCTTAAGAACGATTTAAACTCATTCCATAATTTAATAAAAGGAGAGAAAAAAAAAGAAGTAAAATTAGCGCGATCATGAACTCGTTTCGTGCCTGAACTATAACGAGTTAAAATTTTCAAGTTGATAAATTGCCTCGTCTATTAATATGACTTCATTTCGACTCGATGCACTAGAAGTAAAGCCGCTCAATGTGAAACACATTAAGAGGCCCGTTCCACGCTTTCATCGCGTGATATCTTCTCCCCACGAGGATACAGACACTCCCTTCACCATTTTTTCCCTCTCCGACCAACAACCCCTTAATGAGTTTCCACCTTTTTACAAAACAGGCATACCAATTATTTAATTTTTTGACGGCTGGGACCAATTTTATTAGGTGTACAAAATGAAACTCAGCCACAGGGTAAATTTGAATTTTGTAGATTTTAGCCGAGTTTCAGTACACCTAGTAGTTCATTTTTTCAAAATTTTGAACATTTAAGGCGTTAAAGTCCATCAAAAGTTGACCTTCTCCGTGTAAGAAGGTTATTGAAGTATAACCATTAAGAAGGTTAATTTTTAAAGGCTTGTAAATCGTAAACCGTTACAGATATTGAAAAAATGCACAAAATAAAATCTGTTGGAAATTTAATTCTCTTTAATTTTATTCTATTCATTTTTTCTCTAGGACGCACTGTTTTCAAGATAAATTTATTTAAAAAAGATTATTTTCCGAAAATGGTGCATCCTAGAAAAAAAAAAATTAAGTGCAAATTTATAGAGAATTAAATTTCCTACAATTTTTATTTATTAGGTGTACAAAATGAAACTCAGCCAAAGGGTAAATTTGAATTTTGTAGATTTTAGCCGAGTATCATTTTGTACACCTAATAAATTTTTTTTAAAGGCCGATATCAATTTTTTTTTAAATTGGTAAAAAAAAAGTATATTAAACTTTTGACCCAACAGTTTATAAATACCTACGTATGTGTTAATAAAAAACCCATTTTATTAATCTTTGGGGATTTATCTTTATTAAAATAGTGTTATCTAGTTTTAATCGGCTATTGTTATAAATTGTACGTATTTAGATTTTTCTTTTGGTTGGGAGATGCACTTCCTGGTAGGTTGCAAATCCTGAAAGCAGGTTTCCATATGGTCAGGTCCAATTCTAGAAATCCACAGCCTCCGAAATCGTCATAGTGGACTCATATTGACTGTTCAAGGATCTGCAGTCATCTATGAATTGAATATCATTGCAGAGAGACTTTTTGGACAAAAAACGCTCTAAAATCCACTGCCTTCTTAATTTTAAGTCGTGGGATCGATAAAGAAACCACAGGCTCCGAAACTGTCATTTGTAGGTTATGGTGGATTGACCAAATATGCATTATTTTTTTAAATAATGCAGGCGTCATACATTTTACCACAATAAAAACACTTCAATCTGGGTCAAGAACGTTAATTTAATGACTATCTAGTTTTAATCGGCTATTGCTATAAAATGTACCCATTTTAGATTTTTCTTTTTGGTTGGGAGATGCAGTTCCTGTTTGGACACGTAGGTTGCAAATCCTGAAGGTTTCTATAAGGTCAGTGGGACAATATGAACACATTCTAGAATCCACAGCCTCCGAAATCTAGAAGGTTTCATGATGGTTACACATGATGCATTTTAGATTTTTCTTTTTGGTAGGGAGATGCAGTTCCTGTTTGGACGCGTAGGTTGCAAATCCTGAAGGCAGGTTTCTATATGGTCAGTGGGACAATATGAGGCGCTCCGGGTACGAAGGGCGAACTCAACAAAACGTAGTTTTGAGATATTCGCATTTTAAAGTTTTATGTTACGGGCGAACTCAACAGAATAAGTCATGCCCTGGAATGGGAAAAGGAGTGGGGGCTGTGGAATAGAATGTGGAGTTCGCCCTTCGTACCCGCTCGGATATCGCAGTTAGAGCTTTGCCGCATATCGGTTTTTACGTATTTAAAGGGGAAAAAAGGGCGAAATCAACATAAAAATTATGTGGGTGTATTCACCAAGAGGTTTAGAATCTGAAAATGAAAAAAAAAAAATTTGTCCGATGTTGAGTTCGCCCTTCGTACCCGGAGCGCCTCATATGAACACATTCTAGAAATCCACAGCCTCCGAAATCGTCATTGTTGACTCATAAAACATGGACAGTAATTTCAAGTATCTGCAGTCATCTATGTCAATTAGATATCATTGAATTTTTTGGACGGAAAACGCTCTAAAATCCACAGCCTTCTTAATCGTAAGTCGTGGGGATTAGAACGTTATAGAATCCACAGCCTCCGAAACTGTCGTTTGCAGATTATAGTGGATTGACCAAATATGGACACACTATTTTTGAAATAATGAAGGCGTCATATACGTATTTTATCACAATAAAAACACTTCAATCTGGGTCAAGAACGTTAATTCTAAAAACGTCAAATTTGTGAAAAGGCAAAATAGGGCTTCAGCTGGCGCACATACCTTAAAACGGTTTCAAACGAGACAGACACTCCGCTGCTGGACATTTTCTTAAAAAGCTCCCAACATTCGCGTTCTTTTTACTTTTGAAGTCCGGAACCGTCGGCTTTTCTTCAGTTTCTTCCTCATTCTGAGGTGCAGCCGCGGGCGTTGCCTCGACTGGTACTTCGGATTCCGCTTTTACGTCCGCACTCCTACAAGACATAAGTGAAAATGAAAAAATAAAAGAGACAAAGCCGTGAAAAGCTTTCGAAGTTTTTAAAATAGAGACAATCGATAGACATCAACGCCCTCGATAGTCGATATTGCGGTCGCGAAGTCTTAAAAGAATTTTTGTTTTTTCCGGCCTAATTTTTTTTCTCTTTCTCTATTTTTACGCACCATTGAAAAACATGTAACTACGTTTTCCCATGGTGTTATCTTAGGTCAATTATAATAAATCAGATGAACTGATAGTCGATATTTCGTCAAAATGGATTTTTTCTCGTAACATACGATGACTAAAGTCGAAAGTTTGGGTTCGGAAAAAATTGATGGGGTCTGTGAGGGAGGCTCTTGTTGGCCCCGAAAAGGGCCGTTGGAATGATGATTTCTCCGAAATGTAGAAAAGCCAGCGAGGTCCTCTGACGCCGGTGAGTTCTCTACATTTCGGAGAAATCATCATTCCAACGGCCCTTTTCCGGGCCAACAACACGAACGTCACTCCATCGGCCCTTTTCAGGGCCAACATTATAACCCGAGCAAGTCCTCGCTCGGGTTCACACTATATAAACGTTTCTCGTCCTGTCACCCAAAAGGACGGACGAGTTGAGACAAGAGGCATCGTTAAAATCGGCGGCCCTTTTCAGGGCCAACAAGAGCCTCCCTCACAGGGTCTAAAGGAGGTTGTATAGTGTTCAGGATCTTCCGATCGTCAAGGTTGCTGCCAGAGGCAATGAGTTTGGATCTCCCAACTGCATTTTTACGACGTCCCCACCGACGCTACCATCAAGTCATTCGTGCACATGAAGCCCGTTAGGCTTCAACCGGCGAAGACTCGTTAGGCTGTGAGTGCGGATGGCTGGAGCCGCTGGAGCCGCGATGGCTGCCATGATTTTTACAAGAATCTAGGTTAGTGATTCTCAACGGTGGGCGGCACTTGGCGGGAAGTTACTGTGGGGCGTTATGCAAAATTTGGGTGATGGGGGGAAATGGCTAAGTGGCCAGCCATGGAGGCGTTAGCGTGAGAGGTTGTTTATTTATTTTTATTAAAATATTTAATATAAAGTAAAGGGCAAAAACTTAACCGCCCGTTAAAAAGTCAACCGTCCCGTTAAGTAAAGGGCAAAATTTTAACCGGCTGATTAAATAGTAAAAACTTAGCTGCCCGTTAAACAATTTAACCGGCCCATTATGTAGTAAAAACTTAATCGCCCGTTAAAAAATTTAACCGGCCCATTAAGTAATGGATAAAAACTTAACAGCCCATTAAAAAAAATTTAACCGGCCCGTTAAGTAAACGGGAAAAATTTAACCGGCCCGTTAAGTAAAGGGCAAAAATTTAACCTGCCCGTTAAGTAAAGGGTAAAAACTTAACCTCCCGGTTAAGTAAAGGGTAAAAACTTAACCGCCGATAAAAATTTAACCGGCCCGTTAAGTAAAGGGCAAAAATTTAACCTACAGGTTAATTAAAGAGTGAAAACTTAACTGCCCGTTAAAAAATTTAACCGCCCCGTTAAGTGAAGGGTAAAAACATAACCGCCCGTTAAAAAGATATTCGGCCCGTTAAGTAAAGGGTAAAACTTAACCTCCCGTTAAAAAATTTAACCGGCCCGTTAAGTAAAGGGCAACAATTTAACCGGCCCGTTAAGTAAAGGGCAAAAATTTAACCGCCCGTTAAAAAAATTAACTGGATCGTTAAGTTATTTTTAAGAAGGCTTAGGATAAGAAGGCTTCGACATGGAAGATCGGTGAAGACCCGTTAGGCTGTTATTGCGGATGGCTGGAGCCGCCTGATTTTTACAAGAATCTACGTTACCACCGAGCCTTCCAGGTTAGAGTTCGGGGTCTCCCGAGTAACTTGATTTTCACAAGAAACTTCACCGACGTCACTCAACCACCAAATCTATCGAGCTACAAGCATCGTAGCCAATAAGAGACGCCCAAAAATATACCCAAATCGAGGTAAAACTCGTTTCCCTCATAATAAAATTTGTAATCAAATAGTCAATCATTTTTAGGGTTAACAGAAAAACGAGGGAAAAAAACCGAGGGGACAACTGATACTGAAAAATCACCTCATAAAATGACCTTTTATCGCTTTATTTTTAATTGTTATTCTTCAGTTATATAAATGACCTTTTTTTTTATACAGAAATAAAAATCAATTGTTTAAAAGTTCAAATCCTTGAATTATCTTGACGCAAGTTGTATTGTCGGGTTGACTTATGGAACTAACTACGTTTCGAACTAAAATCAAGCTAACGCCGTCTCGGAGCAACCAGAGCAACCAAAAGGACAGCTACCAGGTTGAGGATGTAGGAGAACTATTGAGGCAACTTACTTTTGTTTTGATTCTATTTTGACGATGGGCTGGATCATGGGAGGGACGACGGTGGCGGGTTTCCTCCTGATGACGGTGACCTGATGAACGAGCCTCTTTTGAGCATTTTCGTCTTTCTCATTAACTTCCTTCGTCGATTCCTCGACGCTCGAATTCGACGAAGAAGATGAATTTTGAGCAATATTCTGAACGTTTGGCACCCGCGACGTAACGGTGTTTTGACGTATGAAAGGCGGCCTAGGCTGCGGCGAGGGAGTGCTCGACTGACGTACGACCGTACGCTTCAGAGTATAATTCGTTTGGAACTGCGTCCCGTTCGTCTGTATCAACCCTGCCGGGCGGAAAGACACTAAAAACCAAAATTTTATTTTAAAAAGGTTAAAACAAAGGATGGGTTAGCTCAGGCTTTTTTTTTTCCAAGCCCGCGACAGATCACGTGAGGAAGAAAAAGAAAAAGCTGAAGCACGCGCGACCCAGTTCGGTCCAATCAATCGGGGCGAAAAAACTGTAACGAAATGATGGAAGGTAGGTCATTTCGTGAAAAGCGAAGATAAGTTGGAAAACTTGCAACATTCATGTAGGTCCAACTTATTTTTATCCAGGACTAGGTGTGCTCGGCCAACAAAACAAAAACGCCGATTGAGACAATTCTAGATTACCATACATGGCTAATTTTGATACTACTTAAAGATAAGTCTCTCGGTGCTTGAGAGGTGTGTACGAGCTCGAGAGATAGCGTGCTTACGTGACAAGTTAATTAAGCAAAGTTTTTGTTTTCTTATAGCAAACTACAAACTCTTTTAAACTTCTTTCTCGTTAAAAACAAACATTGTTTGAATTCACTTTGAAAGAAAGAAAAAAAAGTTGTTTCAAGGTTTTAATTGATTGTTCCACGAAGAGGTTAAGTTTTGGGAAAAGTGACGTACCTGCTTTAGGTGGTTTTCTGAGGCAGATGATTGGCGGAGGGGGTGGGGGTGGGGGTTTGGGTTCTTGCTTTGGTGATGGAGGAGGAGGAGTTGGGTTAGGTGAAGGCGGGAGGATGCAGAGAGGTTCGTCCGAGTCGCTTTCCGCCGGACTCACGAGGGAAACCATCGTGACGACTTCACCCCTTTCGACCCCACGTCTAATCCCTTTCTTCGTTCCTTTTTCATCTTCTTCTTTGACTTTACGTCTTGAAGGAGGCTTCAGTTTTCGTTTAGGTGGTGCCGATTTGATTCTTTGACTACTCTGGCTAGTTTGACTCTCGACGCTAGGGGCGCGTGTGATTTTTTTAACGGGTGCTCGAACTGGTGCGGACATCATTCGTTGAAGCGGCTTTCTAGGTTCAGGAGTCGGACATGGAGATTCAATCACTTTTTGTCGCCCTGTATTTCTAAAATTCATTCTTCTATCGGAGGCACACATTTTTTCACGTTCCGGCGGCGGCGGGGGCTCAGGCGAAGTGTCCGATTCTTCCGAACTAGGCGTCCTAGGACGTTCATAGTCTGTATCGCTATCGACGCTTTGGTTCAGAAATATCTTCAAGTTGTGTCTTCCATTTTTCTTTTTCCAAGAAGATCTGAGACGGTCGGAAAGCTGTTGACGGGAGAATAGGACGGAAGTTTGGTCGGGGAGGAAAGGACTTCGGGGAGGCTTGTTCAAAGATGGTTTCGGCTGACCGCATTTCTTAGCGACGACTTCAACACCGTTCGGCTCCGGTGGTTGAGGTTCTACCGCCCAAGCAATTTTGAGAGGGCCAGGCCTCAAATCTTCAGACGCCTGCCTCCTTAATGGTCCACGGACTGGCCCTTCCAGTGACAACTGACGAACACACCTCCCCCTCTCCCTTACCATCATCCTAGGCACACAAAAAAATTATGTTACACCTAGCTCCCCCCAAAATCAGACAGTTGAAGGTGTACAAAATGAAACTCAGCCACAGGGTAAATTTGAATTTTGTAGATTTTAGCCGAGTTTCATTTTATACACCTAGTAGTTCATTTTTTCAAAATTTTGAACATTTTAGGCGTTAAAGTCCATCAAAAGTTGACCTTCTCGGTGTAAGAAGGTTATTGAAATCTAACCATTAAGAAGGTTAATTTTAAAAGGCTTGTAAATCGTAAACCGTTACAGATATTGAAAAAATGCACAAAATAAAATCTGTTTGAAATTCGATTCTCTTTAATTTTTATTCTATTCATTTTTTCTCTAGGACGCACTGTTTTCAAGATAAATTTATTTAAAAAAAACATTATTTTCCGAAAATGGTGCATCCTTGAAAAAAAAAATGAAGTGCAAATTTATAGAGAATTAAATTTCCTACAATTTTTATTTATTAGGTGTACAAAATGAAACTCAGCCACAGGGTAAATTTGAATTTTGTAGATTTTAGTCCATCAAAAGTTGACCTTCTCCGTGTAAGAAGGTTATTGAAGTATAACCATTAAGAAGGATAATTTTTAAAGGCTTGTAAATCGTAAACCGTTACAGATATTGCAAAAATGCACTAAATAAAATCTGTTGGAAATTTAATTCTCTTTAATTTTTATTCTATTCATTTTTTCTCTAGGACGCACTTTTTTCAAGATAAATTTATTTTTTAAAAAATTATTTTCCGAAAATGGTGCATCCTGGAAAAAAATAATTAAGTACTTTATAGAAAATTAAATTTCCTACAAATTTTATTTATTAGGTGTACAAAATGAGACTCAGCCACAGGGTAAATTTGAATTTTGTAGATTTTAGGCGTTAAAGTCCATCAAAAGTTGACCTTTTCCGTGTAAGAAGGTTATTGAAGTATAAACATTAAGAAGGTTATTTTTAAAGGCTTGTAAATCGTAAACCGTTACAGATATTGAAAAAATGCACTAAATAAAATCTGTTGGAAATTCAATTCTCTTTAATTTTATTCTATTCATTTTTTCTCTAGGACGCACTGTTTTCAAGATAAATTTATTTTACAAAAATTATTTTCCGAAAATGGCTCATCCCAGAAAAAAATAATTAAGTACAAATTTATAGAGAATTAAATTTCCTACAATTTTTATTTATTAGGTGTACAAAATGAAACTCAGCCACAGGGTAATTTGAATTTTGAAGATTTTAGCCGAGTTTCATTTTGTACACCTAATTTTTTTTTTTAAACATTTCAATCTTCTCGGATAGCATGTTTGGAAAGCAAATAGGAAATTAGATCACTCAAAACTAATTTTTTGACGTAGACTTGACAGAACTCGCGGACTCTCACGCAGATCCCTAAAAGTTACGCACGCGTTAAAGAGTTTTACACGCCACCATTTTATAAATTTAACAAAAAAAAAAAACTGCGATAGGAAATATAAGATGATCAGTTTTACGGGGGAAAAAACGATGAGGGGGGTCTGTGCCTTGCTCCGTCAACCTTTTCGAAACACAACGAATGACCTAGTTGCCAACCACCGCAATCATATTACTCGATTCTCATATTTCAGATCATTTCTACCTTAGGCACGGTTAGGGTCACGTCAAAGACCTTGAAGACATGTTTTCCGACCGTATATCATTCTCTGATTGATCCTTTTCTTCAAGTTCGGCGACGTGAAACCAAATTATTAGGTGTACAAATGAAACTCGGCTAAAATCTACAAAATTCAAATTTACCCTGTGGCTGAGTTTCATTTTGTACACCTAATAATTTAAAATTGTAGGAAATTTAATTTTCTATAAATTTGTACTTAATTATTTTTTTCCAGGATGCACCATTTTCGGAAAATAATTTTTTTTTAAATAAATTTATCTTGAAAACAGTGCGTCCTAGAGAAAAAATGAATAGAATAAAAATTAAAGAGAATTAAATTTCCAACAGATTTTATTTAGTGCATTTTTTCAATATCTGTAACGGTTTACGATTTACAAGCCTTTAAAAATTAACCTTCTTAATGGCTATACTTCAATAACCTTCTTACACGGAGAACCTTATGAAGATCGAATAAAATGATTTGGTAGAAAACCAGGCTTGCTTATGAGGACCCTTGACCGGAATCGCGCGGATTTTATTCATTTATGAGTAAAAAAGTTCTTTTAGTTGTTTAGTCGATCGTACACCGGTTCATTCACGACGGGGCCCCTAATGATCGTAGTAGCTGATTGGAGTAGTTTCTTGTTCAATTCATTGCCCACTTACTGACTTGCGTTTACTCTTTTTTTATCAACCATTTGGGCATTTAAGGTTCGTTGAACTTCTAAGTCCGTGTTCGAAGAACTTCTCGGGCGAGAGAAAACTTTAATTGAAACTTCCAAGTTTTTCTTTTGATAATTTTCACTTTCCTTAAGACTTTCCGAGGTGTTTTTTAATTCCTACTTTGCCTCTTTTAACGACTTCAATTGTTTAAAGTTATATTGGCAATAGCATAAGATGAAGAGAGAGTTTGGCCCATTTTAGCGAAATAACTTATAAACTTTAACTTCCTTAAATGTAATAGTTATTCAAAAAAGCCTCGGTCTTTTGTGCACGAGTCAAAGGGATTGCGAGCCCTCATCTCCAGTGCTGCCACTTTTCCCCACTTTTGGATTATAGTCAATAATATTGATAGCTGCCGATTTTCGCGGCTTTTTCGACAAGGGTTACCTCGATCTAACTGGGATGGTGGTAAGACCTAATCACTGCGCTCGTTTTCAAAGCTCCCCTTGGCGCCATCGTCAGAGTTTTCATAATTTTAAATGAACGGTCACAAAATCTAGAAGGCGATGGATGAAAGCATCTATTAGGTGTACAAAAACTCGGCTAAAATCTACAAAATTCAAATTTACCCTGTGGCTGAGTTTCATTTTGTACACCTAATAAATAAAAATTGTAACCGGCTCCGTGGCTGGTGGGTTCAGTCTCTGACTCTCACCACGGAAGACCGGGGTTCGATCCCAGGTTGGGTATAGGGATTTTTGGTTGGAAGTAAAATTCCAATTAAAAATATCCCTCTACAAAATCTGTGGATAATTTAGTTAGGCCACTACTCTGGTAGTTGGCCCAAAAGGGCGCCATGGCATTATGGCGAAAGCCCCCGCCTGGGTCTGATCCCCTCCCCCTTTGTAAAAAGCCCTGGCTTAATACAATTAAACAAAAAAAATAAAAATTGTAGGAAATTTAATTCTCTATAAATTTGTACTTAATTATTTTTTTCTAGGATGCACCATTTTCGGAAAATAATTTTTTTTAAATAATTTATCTTGAAAACAGTGCGTCCTAGAGAAAAAATGAATAGAATAAAAATTAAAGAGAATTAAATTTCCAAAAGATTTTATTAAGTGCATTTTTTCAATATCTGTAACGGTTTACGATTTACAGGCCTTTAAAAATTGCCTTCTTAATGGTTATACTTCAATAACCTTCTTACACGGAGAAGGTCAACTTTTGATGGACTTTAACACCTAAAATGTTCAAAATTTTGAAAAAAATGAACTACTAGGTGTACAAAATGAAACTCTACAAAATTCTTTACCCTGTGGCTGAGTTTCATTTTGTACACCTAATAGTACTTATGGCCTTAACTTCAAAATCAACAAATCGAGGGACAAAAGAAAAGAAAAATCAGAGAAGCCCAACTGTAAAATCAACAATATCCACCAACATCTCTATCAAAAGCTGGGTGACCAAGAAAGACTAAGAATAAATTGAGATCAGCTGAATTTTAGATGTTGAGCTGCTACCAAGGGGAGCTTTAAAAACCTTTGCACACCCAGTGGTTTCCTTTCTTCTCTTTTCTTGTTTACACTCCCGTCAGGCGCGAAGCTAAGAAATCTCACGAGAAAAAAGAAGGATAAAAATGGCGGTTTTATTAGTGCTAGGTACATGTAAGGGAAGTACGTCAATAGCTATCAGTTTATCAACAATTTTTTTAACGAAATAAATCTTGACCTGAGTTTTGTTTGTTCTGCATTATCCTCATTTCCTGGTCCAAATTTTTAGTTGATCTTCCTATCTTGGATGTTAAGAAATGTAGAGAAAATGAGGTTTTTTATGGTTTTCAGGTGATGGTAAAAAAAATGATAGGTACCTGATCTTTTTCGCGGACGTGGGGACGGGGAAGGAGCGGTGTTCGTTGGGACCTCTCCGGGCAGAAAGCTTACCCAGTACTGTCGGATTCCGAGCTTTCTTTATGAATATTGATTGAAGGCGAAGGAGGTTTTTTTTCCCCCGGGGGGGATCGTCCACGTTTACTACCGACTGTTGACGGGTTGCCAGGGTGTCGGCGGATGGGGGCCCCGACTGTCGGGGAGACTTCAATCGGGAATGGTAACCCATCATGCGATTTTTCGTCCTTACAGATTCGAGAGGATTTACGGCCAAACTTTTGTCTGAGTTGAGATTGCGAATTTTCTAATATAAGAGCTCGATATTTCGAGGCAAAGGCACGGAATTTCTTAAGAAAAATAAATATTAGGTGTACAAAATGAAACTCGGCCAAAATCTACAAAATTCAAATTTACCCTGTGGCTGAGTTTCATTTTGTACACCTAATAAATAAAAATTGTAGGAAAAATTTTCTATAAATTTGTACTTAATTATTTTTTCTAGGATGCACCATTTTCGGAAAATAATTTTTTTTTAAATAAATTTATCTTGAAAACAGTGCGTCCCAGAGAAAAAAATGAATAGAATTAAAATTAAAGAGAATTAAATTTCCAAAAGATTTTATTTAGTGCATTTTTTCAATATCTGTAACGGTTTACGATTTACAAGCCCTTAAAAATTAACCTTCTTAATGGTTATACTTCAATAACCTTCTTACACGGAGAAGGTCAACTTTTGATGGACTTTGACGCCTAAAATGTTTAAAATTTTGAAAAAATGAACTAATAGGTGTACAAAATGAAACTCGGCTAAAATCTACAAATTCAAAACCCTGTGGCTAAGTTTCGTTTTGTACACCTAATACAAGTAGACAGATTTGGGGTCATTTTCCTCAGCTTTTGACTTAATGCATATTGAGTAAAGAAATCCCTCATATTTCAAAATTTTGGGTCGCTTTCATCGGCTTCGGAACTCGCAATTCAGAAGATTTTTTTGCCATTTTCCTTGTGTTTCGGGCCAAAAACCTTCATTGGCCGAGGGATGGTAAGGTTATTAAGGTAAGGTTATGATGGCGGAAACGAACGATCGTTTGCTTTACGCATCAAAGAAAAATAAAGAAATCTACCTAAAAAAACGGTCTCGACGAAGTTTCTTAAGAAAATAAATACAAGCAGACAGATTTAGGGTTATTTTCCTCAGCTTTTTGACTTATTGCATATTGAGTCGTTTTTTTGGGTCAAGAAATCCCTCATATTTTAAAATTTTGGGTCGCTTTCGTCGGCTTCGGAACTCGCAATTCAGAAGATTTTTTTTGCCATTTTCCTTGCGTTTTCGGGCCAAAAACCTCATTGGCCAAGGTATGGTAAGGTTATTAAGGTTAGGTTATGATGGCGGAAACGAACGATCGTTTGCTTTTCGAATCAAAGAAAAATAAAGAAATCTACCTAAAAAACGGTCTCGACGAATTTTTTTAAGAAAAAGAAGTACTAGTAGACAGAATTTTGGTCACTTTTCCTCTGAATAAAAAACCCAGACCACTGAAAGCTTGCGCTAGTCCCCCCAAATTACGGATCCACCTAGAATGGACACTGTGGCTGGCGAGAAGCTCAAGAAAACAACGGTTTTTTTTTTTTTTTTTAGCAAAAAGGCCGTGTTTCCCCATTTTAGGCTGTTCACTTTTCATGAAGGCACTGGTGGCTATTCTTCCTTTAAGAATAAAGGATTACGCCATTTTATTTAAAGGTTTATATTTTTCCCTGAGTTAGGTCGATGTTCTGAATCCGTGTGAAATGTCTATTTGTAGAGAGACACTTCTAGATTTTATATCCCTCGCCCTCTTTCTTCCGGCACATTATGAGTTAGCGCCTCCTCCCACGAATCCATCACGGCTTGAAGGCGGAAACGAACGATCGTTTGCTTTCGTATCAAAGAAGCATAAAATCTACCTTAAAAACGGCCTCGACGAAATTTCTTAAGAAGAATAAGTATTAGGTGTACAAAATGAAACTCAGCCACAGGGAAAAGAATTTTGTAGATTTTAGCCGAGTTTCATTTTGTACACCTGGTAGTTCATTTTTCAAAATTTTAAACATTTTAGGCGTTAAAGTCCATCAAAAGTTGACCTCCGTGTAAGAAGGTTATTGAAGTATAACCATTAAGAAGGTAATTTTTAAAGGCCTGTAAATCGTAAACCGTTACAGATATTGAAAAAATGCACTAAATAAATCAGTTGGAAATTCAATTCTCTTTAATTTTTATTCTTCATTTTTTCTCTAGGACGCACTGTTTTCAAGATGAATTTATTTTAAAAAAATTATTTTCCCTGTGTTTTCGGGCCAAAAACCGAATTGGCCGAGGGATGGTAAGGTTATTTTATTGAAACCTTTAGTGGAAACTGGAAACCTTTTCTTTTTTAACACTTTTCGTAACATTAACCCATTCAATACGGAGCCTTTTGGCGGGCTCTGACAGTGATATTTTTGAATTCTTTTCCGATGACTGAAATTGGTTTTTCAGAAAATTAGTTACTTTCATATTATATTAGCCTAAAAAAATAGTTTTAATATTCTAATTCGCTAATATAGACGAATTAAATAGAGCGCTTAAAAGCGCTCTCAGTCATTTAAAAAATCTGAGGTAAAAACGGCGAATGGGGTTATCTTTATGGACTCTATTGTATCACGGAAAATCGGTAAATAACTTTCGTGAACGACTGGAGCGAGAGAATGCCTTTAGAAAAGTACAGGAGAAGAGCGAGTTTTAGCGCGGTCAGTCACTGGCGAAGGGTAGAGGGAGCGCTTAAAAGCGCTCTCAGTCATTGGGTAAGGTTCGATGAGCGCCTTGACTCGCTCTCCGTATTGAATGGGTTAAAAACGGTCTCGACGAAATTTCTTAAGAAGAATAAGTAAAAGAAGAGATTTTTGGACATTTTTTTTTACTTATTAACATATTGAGTAGATTTTTGGGCCAAGAAATCCCAAATATTACCAAATTTTGGATCGCTTCCATCGGCTAATTGACTTAGGAAATCGCAATTCAGATTTTTTGCCACTTTCCTTGGGTTTTGGCCCAAAAACCCACATTGGCCGAGGGATGGTAAGGTTATTTTATTGTAACCTTCAGTGGAAACTGGAAACCCTTTTTTTTAGTGAAACCTTTTTTTTATCACTAAAAACTTGTCGTTTTCCAAGAACTGGGCGTTCTGGGATACTCTTTGAGGAAGTTAAAAAGAAAAACGCAATAAAATTTATATTTAAAAATATAAAACGTATACAACGGATCTTACCAATACTGAATATCACAAAAACTATCATAAATAGCATGGTTTGTCGAATGAATGGGACGAAAATATCGCTTGAAATGCCGAAAAAGTCGACGCCGCACCTCCGAAAACTCCATCAATATTAATTCCCACATATACACTCGTGCATAAGAGGAATTTCTCTGAAGAAAAAATAAAATGAGAAAATATAAAGGAAAACCTTTACCTTCTAGTCCAAGAGTCGCAACGTTGATCGCATAGTTTCATATAGAAATAATTTGGTAAAATAAAAGTAAGTAGAGTTATTGTCGAGCCGCCGACTAGAGCTAATATTTTGGCGAACGAAGGAATAGATTCGCCGATTATGACCATTAATAGGACCATACTTGTGCGTACAATACATCGCAATAGTGAAAATTCTTAAAAAAATTGTAAAACAAATGGGATTAAATTTTACCATTTGGTGTGTCTAATATATTTTCGATTTCTTGACAAACGGGATTGATGATGATCAAGAAGGCCATGATGAGGTGCATCGCCATAAAAACGTTCGCCAGAATCACCAGCGGCCCACGTTTCAAAGACAATATTACGTTGGCGTTAGTGGTATCTCCATAAATGAAATATCCGCCATATGTTATAGGCAAAAAAAGTAGAAGAACAACTGTAAAATTAGTTAAATTGAGGTAGAAAAATGAAAGTGTACAGCCAAAAAAATATTTGTCAATAATTCTAGAATTTGATGGAAGGAAATTGGGTGAAGCCGAGATATTAGGTGTACAAAATGAAACTCGACCACAGGGTAAATTTAAATTTTGTAGATTTCAGCGTTTCAGTACACCTAGTAGTTCATTTTTTCAAAATTTTAAACATTTTAGGCGTTAAAGTCCATCAAAAGTTGACCTTCTCCGTGTAAGAAGGTTATTAAGTATATTAAGAAGGTTAATTTTTAAAGGCTTGTAAATCGTAAACGTTACAGATATTGAAAAAATGCACTAAATAAAATCTGTTGGAAATTTAATTCTCTTTAATTTTTATTCTATTCTTTTTTCCCTAGGATGCACTGTTTTCAAGATAAATTTGTTTAAAAAAAATTATTTTCCGAAATGGTGCATCCTAGAAAAAATAATTAAGTCCAAATTTATAGAGAATTAAATTTCCTACAATTTTTATTATGTACAAAATGAAACTCAGCCACAGGGTAAATTTGAATTTTGTAGATTTTAGCCGAGTTTCAGTACACCTAGTAGTTCAGTTTTTCAAAATTTTAAACATTTTAGGCGTTAAAGTCGTTAAAATCAAAAGTTAACCTTCTCCGTGTAAGGTTATTGAAGTATAACCGTTAAGAAGTTAATTTTTAAAGGCTTGTAAATCGTAAACGAAGGACAAGGTGTTTCAATGTCAAAAAAAAAGTGAAAAGAGTCAATCTGGTGGATTCTTGGGCAAAAGGCAATAGAAAACAACAAAACTTAAAATAGCATACCAGCGAAAGCGATGTAGACACTTTTCTTAAACCTAGTTTATCGACCATGTCGTTTTGTATCGTCGGAAAAGTCGAAGCGCCTCCGTACGCATAAAGAATTATTCCCGAACGAAAGGAAAAATCCATAAAAGTCTTCGGAGTATGAAGAGGCGCTTCGGTCATCTCAATACCATCTTTGACCATTTGTATAAAATAAATACGGCAGAAAGTATAGTCGTCGATACTGCCCCAATACCTACAATCCTGAAAAAAACTAAATTTAAGAAAAAAAGGTAAGAAAAAAGTTTTACCAAAATCTTTAGGAGATCCCAACCACATCGGAGGCGTTTAACACGGCAAATATTATAAACCAAGAGCAAAATGTTAAATTTGGAAAAAGTGGCTTCAGTAGGTCCTGGACGATTTGTGATGCTAAAAAAGCATAACGACTCCAGCCCCAAAAAGGGTAATTTGTATAGAAGCAGACACTAAAATGCTATAAATTTTATTATTATTAATTTTTTATTGCTAAAATTACTCTACCTGCACCATTTTCCCCAGCTTTTCCAGCGATAGTTGGATATGGATTTCTGGTTGCTCCTCTATGTTCGGGATATCGTTCTTCGATTATTTCCCAGCATAAACTAAGTCTGGTGCCGCCATAACATGCATTTAGACCAAATACTATTAAAGTATAAGGCCCATCCAACCTGAAAATTAATTTTTTAGGTCAAAATGTTCTAAAAAGATAAATCTGGTACACATCTTAATCTCAGTTTAAAAAACGGGATTTAAAAGGTAATAATGGTCTAATCCTTCGGTTGCGTAAATTCTCTAAGAAAAAAAGGAATAAACCTAAATTTTTAAACATACTTTTTGACAGGTAATTTGTTTTCTAAAATCAACCCTAAATCTTCAAGCATTTGCCAATCTAACATAAAAATTAACTTTATAGGCCATTAATATTCCAATAAAAGTATTGAGAGGGAAGCGTCAAAATAAATAAAAAATTGTACCAAAAAAAAGGCAAATTTTTGAGACTTTGATATGTTTATTGGCTCCAAACTGGCTTTCGTGATACCCTCGACGTCGGGTTTTTGGGGAAGGGTCTTCCGGAGGGTCAAATCGAATATTGATCTTACCGATCTCAACTTTGTCTGTGGTGCCGGCGGGCAGTCCGTAGCATTTTTTCCCCCAACACGGCCACAGTTTTCAACCGATTTTCATCAACTTTTCTCACAAATTCTTAGACGGTGAAGAAGAATGCAAAGAGGGCGATTTTTGAATTTCGAAAAAATGGCGGAGATATGTCTGTTTGAAATTTTAAAAAATTCGCTGCGGCCGAACCGTTCCGATTTTTACCAAATTTTCACCAATTACTCCTTATATTTTTTTTAAGAATTTTGGTGTAAAAAATTGCCACTTTTTAATTATTAATTTTTTTTAGTAGGGAGAAATTTCATACTTCTACCCAATACGAGAGGCACATCCTTAGGCCAAAGACCCCATTATTTCTACCTTGACACTTATAAAAATTTTGGAAAAAAAAGAACTTAAAAAATTTTTTGAAAAAAAAGGAAAGCCCGGAAAAATTTTTTACAAAAAAAAACTTAAAAAATTTTTTACAAAAAAAACTTAAAAATTTTTCAAAAAAAAATCGGAAAATTTTTCAAAACAAAATTTAAAACTTCCCTCTTTCTTATTCTTCCCCTTCTTATACTTTCCCTCCTTTGTTATACTTTCGTTCCCTTATACTTCCTTCCGTTATACTTCCCCTCTGTTATTCTTCCCCTCCCATTTACTTCCCCTTCCGTTTTCCACCCCTCCGTTATACTTCCCCCTCCTTATATTATACGTCCCCCTCCCATCCAGTCCTTAGCATTTTTCCCTGAACCACTTTACGGCCACAGTTTTCAAACGATTTTCACCAAATTTTCGTTAGTCGGTGAACAAGAAACTAACGAGGGCGATTTTTGAATTTTGAAAAAATGGTCTCTTTGAAATTTTAAAAATTCGCTGTGTCCGAACTGTGGGGGTTAAATTTTGCCCTTTACTTAACGGGCTGGTTAACTT